>CM051039.1:34210500-34278000 GCA_027627225.1 Congeria kusceri | reverse complement strand
ACAGTCTCAGACAGACAGTCTCAGACGGACAGTCTCAGACAGTCTCAGACGGACAATCTCAGACAGACAGTCAGGCAGAAAGACAGACAGACACACAGACAAACAGACAGTCACAGACAGTCACAGACAGTCACAGACAGTCACAGACAGTCACAGACAGTCACAGACAGTCACAGACAGTCACAGACAGTCACAGACAGTCACAGACAGTCACAGACAGTCACAGGCAGTCACAAACAGCCACAGGCAGTAACAGACAGTCACAGACAGTCACAGACAGTCACAGACAGTCACAGACAGTCACAGACAGTCACAGACTGTCACAGACAGTCACAGACAGTCACAGACTGTCAAAGACAGTCACAGACAGTCACAGACAGTCACAGACAGACAGAAACAGACAGACAGTCACAGACAGAAAAACAGTCACAGACAGACAGACAGTCACAGAGTGACAGACCGACAGTCTCAGACGGACGGTCTCAGACAGACAGACAGTCTCAGATGGACAGTCTCAGACAGACAGCCTCAGACGGAAAGTCACAGACAGACAGGCAGTCTCAGAGGGACAGTCTCAGGCAGAGAGACAGTCTCAGACGGACAGTCTCAGACAGACAGACAGTCTCAGACGGACAGTCTCAGACAGACAGTCAAACAGACAGACAGAGAGACAGACAGACTGACAGTCAGACAGACTGACAGACAGACAGTCACAGACAGTCGCAGACAGTCGCAGACAGACACAGACAGTCACAGACAGTCACAGACAGTCACAGACAGTCACAGACAGACACAGACAGTCACAGACAGTCACAGACATTCACAGACAGACACAGCCAGTCACAGACACACACAGACAGTCACAGACAGACAGACAGGCACAGACAGACAGTCACAGACAGAGAGTCTCAGACGGACAGTCTCGGACAGAATGACAGTCTCAGACGGATAGTCGCAGACAGACAGACAGTCTCAGACGGACAGTCCCAGACAGACAGACAGTCTCAGATGGACAGTCTCAGAGAGACAGACAGTCTCAGACGGACAGTCTCAGACAGACAGACAGTCTCAGACGGACAGCCTCAGACAGACAGTCTCAGACGGACAGTCTCAGACAGTCAGTCTCAGACGGACAGTCTCAGACAGACAGTCTCAGACGGACAGTCTCAGATAGACAGTCTCAGACGGACAGTCTCAGACAGACAGTCTCAGACGGACAGTCTCAGGCAGACAGTCTCATACAGACAGTCACAGACAGACAGTCACAGATAGACTGTCACAGACAGACAGTCACAGACAGACAGTCACAGAGAGACAGTCACAGACAGGCTGTCACCGCCGGACAGTTTCAGACAGACAGTCTCTGACGGACAGTCTCAGACAGACAGTCTCAGACAGACAGTCTTAGACGGACAGTCTCAGACAGACCGCCTCAGACAGAGAGACTCAGACAGACAATCACGGACAGACAGACAGACAGACAGACAGTCTCAGACAGACAGTCACAGACAGACAGTCACAGACAGATACACAGACAGACATACAGACATACAGACAGGCAGACAGACAGACAGACAGACAAACAGTCACAGATAGTCACCGGCAGTCTTTGACAGTCACAGACTGTCACAGACAGTCACAGACAGTCACTGACAGTCACAGAGAGTCACAGACAGTCACAGAGCGTCACAGAGAGTCACAGACTGTTACAGACAGTCACAGACAGTCACAGACAGTCACAGACAGTCACAGACAGTCACAGACAGACACAGACAGTCACAGACAATCACAGACATACAGACAGTCACAGACAGTCTCAGACAGTCTCAGACGGACAGTCTCAGACAGACAGTCAGGCCGACAGACAGAAAGACAGACACACAGACAGACACACAGGCAGACACACAGACAGACACAAAGACAGTCGCAGACAGACAGACGGTCGCAGACAGTCACAGACATTCACAGACAGTCACAGACAGTCACAGACACTCACAGACAGTCACAGACATACACAGACAGACAGACAGACAGAGAGACAGACAGACAGACAGACAGACAGACAGACAAACAGACAGACAGACAGACAGACAGAGAGTCAGACAGACAGAGAGTCAGTCACAGACTGTCACAGACAGTCTCAGACAGTCACAGACAGACACAGACAGACACAGACAGTCACAGAAAGTCACAGACAGTCACAGAAATTCACAGACAGTCTCAGACAGTCACAGACAGTCCCAGAAAGTCACAGACAGTCACAGACTGTAACAGATAGTAACAGACAGTCACAGACAGTCACAGACAGACACAGAGAGACAGACAGACAGACATACAGAAAAACAGACAGAAAGTAAGACAGACTGACAGACAGACACACAGACAGACAGACAGACAGACAGACAGACACTCAGTCACATACAGTCTCAGACAGTCACAGACAGTCATAGACCGTCACAGACAGTCACAGACAGTCACAGACAGACACAGACAGTCACAGACAGTCACAGACAGTCACAGACAGTCACAGACAGTCACAGACAGTCACAGACAGACAGTCACAGACAGTCACAGAATGTCACAGACAGTCACAGACAGTCACAGACAGTCACAAACAGACAGTCATAGACAGACAGACAGTCACCAGTCACAGACAAAGAGACAGTCACAGAGTGACAGACAGACAGTCTCAGACGGACGGTCTCAGACAGACAGACAGTCTCAGATGGACAGTCTCAGACAGACAGTCTGAGACGGACAGTCACAGACAGACAGTCAGTCTCAGAGGGACAGTCTCAGACAGAGAGACAGTCTCAGACGGACAGTCTAAGACGGACAGACAGTCTCAGACGGACAGTCTCAGACAGACAGTCAGACAGACAGACAGAGAGACAGACAGACTGACAGTCAGACAGACAGACAGACAGACTGTCACAGACAGTCGCAGACAGACCCAGACAGTCACAGACAGTCACAGACAGTTACAGACAGTCAGAGACGGACACAGACAGTCACAGACAGTCACAGACATTCACAGACAGACACAGCCAGTCACAGACATTCACAGACAGTCACAGACAGACAGACAGGCACAGACAGACAGTCACAGACAGACTGTCTCAGACGGACAGTCTCGGACAGAATGACAGTCTCAGTCGGACAGTCTTTGACTGACAGACAGTCTCAGACGGACAGTCCCAGACAGTCAGACAGTCTCAGACGGACAGTCTCAGAGAGACACACAGTCTCAGACGGACAGTCTCAGACAGACAGACAGTCTCAGACGGACAGCCTCAGACAGACAGTCTCAGACGGACAGTCTGAGACAGACAGTCTCAGACGGACAGTCTCAGACAGACAGTCTCAGACGGACAGTCTCAGACAGACAGTCTCATTCAGACAGTCACAGACAGACAGTCACAGACAGACTGTCACAGACAGACAGTCACAGACAGACAGTCACAGACAGACAGTCACAGAGAGACTGTCACAGACAGGCTGTCACCGACGGACAGATTCAGACAGACAGTCTCTGACGGACAGTCTCAGACAGACAGTCTCAGACTGACAGTCTTAGACGGACAGTCTCAGACAGACCGCCTCAGACAGAGAGATTCAGACTGACAATCACGGACAGACAGACAGACAGACAGACAGTCTCAGACAGACAGTCACAGACAGACAGTCACAGACAGATACACAGACAGACATAAAGACATACAGACAGACAGACAGACAGACAGACAGACAAACAGTCACAGATAGTCACAGGCAGACTTTGACAGTCACAGACAGTCACAGACAGTCACAGACAGTCACAGACATTCACAGACAGTCACAGACAGTCCCAGACAGTCACAGACAGTCACAGAGAGTCACAGACAGTCACAGAGAGTCACAGAGAGTCACAGATTGTTACAGACAGTCACAGGCAGTCACAGATAGTCACAGACAGTCACAGACAGACACAGACTGTCACAGACAATCACAGACATACAGACAGTCACGGACAATCTCAGACAGTCTCAGACTGACAGTCTCAGACAGACAGTCAGGCCGACAGACAGAAAGACAGACACACAGACAGACAAACAGAGAGACACACAGACAGACACACAGGCAGACACACAGACAGACACAAAGACAGTCGCAGACAGACAGACGGTCGCAGACAGTCTCAGACATTCACAGACAGTCACAGACAGTCACAAACACTCACAGACAGTAACAGACAGACACAGACAGACAGACAGACAGAGAGACAGACAGACAGACAGTCAGACAGACAGACAGACAGACAGTCAGTCACAGATGTCACAGACAGTCTCAGACAGTCACAGACAGACACAGACAGACACAGACATTCACAGAAAGTCACAAACAGTCACAGAAATTCACAGAGTCATAGACAGTCACAGACAGTCACAGACAGGAACAGACAGTCACAGACAGTCACAGACAGTCACAGACAGTCACAGACAGTCACAGACAGACACAGACAGACAGACAGACAGACATACAGAAAGACAAACAGACAGTAAGACAGACAGACAAACAGACAGACACACAGACAGACAGACAGACAGACGTCAGACAGACACACAGTCACAGACAGTCACAGACAGTCACAGACAGTCACAGACAGACACAGACCGTAACAGACAGTCACAGACAGTCACAGACAGACACAGACAGTCACAGACAGACAGTCACAGACAGTCACAGACAGTCACAGACAGTCACAGACAGTCACAGACAGTCACAGACAGTCACAGACAGTCACAGACAGTCACAGACAGTCACAGACATTCGCAGACAGACAGTCATAGACAGACAGACAGTCACAGACAGACAGACGTTCACAGACAGACAGACAGTCACAGACGGACAGTCTCAGACAGACAGTCAGGCCGACAGACAGAAAGACAGACACACAGAAAGACAAAGAGAGACACACAGACAGACACATTGGCAGACACACAGACAGACACAAAGACAGTCGCAGACAGACAGACGGTCGCAGACAGTCACAGACATTCACAGACAGTCACAGACAGTCACAGACACTCACAGACAGTCACAGACAGACACAGACAGACAGACAGACAGACAGACAGACAGACAGACAGACAGACAGACACACAGACAGACAGACAGACAGACAGAAAGACAGACAGACAGACACACAGACAGACAGACTGTTTGTCACAGACTGTCGCAGACAGTCACAAACAGTCAAAGACCGTCACAGACAGTCACAGACAGTGACAGACTGACACAGACAGTCACAGACAGTCACAGACAATCACATACAGTCACAGACAGTGGCAGACAATCACAGACAGTCACAGACAGTCACAGACAGACAGACAGACAGACAGACACACAGACAGACAGACAGAGAGACTGTTTGTCACAGACAGTCGCTGACAGTCACAGACAGTCAAAGACCGTCACAGACAGTCACAGACAGTGACAGACTGACACAGACAGTCACAGACAGTCACAGACAGTCACAGACAGTCACAGACAGTCACAGACAGTCACAGACAGTGGCAGACAGTCACAGACATTCACAGACAGACAGTCACAGACTGACAGACAGTCACAGACAGACAGACAGTCACAGACAGACAGACAGTCTCAGACTGACAGTCTCAGACAGACAGACAGTCTCAGACGGACAGTCTCAGACAGACAGAATGTCTCAGACGGACAGTCTCAGATAGACAGACAGTCTCAGACTGACAGACTCAGACAGATAGACAGTCTCAGACGGACAGTCTCAGACAGACAGACAGTCTCAGACGGACAGTCTGAGACAGACAGTCTCAGACGGACAGTCTCAGACAGACTCAGAGGGACAGTCTAAGACAGAGAGTCAGGCAGACAGACAGAGAGACAGACAGACAGACACACAGACAGACGGACAGACGGACAGACAAACAGTCACAGACACTCACAGACAGTCACAGACAGTCACATACAGTCACAGACTGTCACAGACAGTCACAGACAGACACACAGATAGACACACAGACAGACACACAGGGAGACACACAGACAGACACACCGACAGACACACAGACAGTCGCAGACAGACAGACAGTCACAGACAGTCACAGACAGTCACAGACAGTCACAGACAGACACAGACAGACACAGACAGACAGACAGACAGACAGACAAAAAGACAGATAGACAGATAGACAGACAGAAACCGACGGTCACAGACATTCACAGACAGTCACAGACAATCACAGACAGTCACAGACATACAGACAGAGAGACAGATAGACAGACAGACAGACAGTCAGACAGACAGACAGACAGACAGACAGACAGACACACAGTCTCATGCAGTCGCAGAGAGTGACACACAGTCACAGACCGTCACAGACAGTCACAGACAGTCACAGACAGTCAAAGACAGTCACAGACAGACACAGACAGTCACAGACTGTCACAGACTGTCACAGACTGTCACAGACAGTCACAGACAGTCACAGACAGTCACAGACAGACAGTCACAGACAGACAGTCACAGACAGACAGTCACAGACAGACAGTCACAGACAGACAGACAGTCACAGACAGACAGACAGACAGAATCACAGACGGACCGTCTCAGAAAGACAGACAGTCTCGGACGGACAGTCTCAGACAGTCAGACATTCTCAGTCGGACAGTCTCAGACAGACAGACAGTCTCAGACGGACAGACTCAGACATACAGACAGACAGTCTCAGACGGACAGTCTCAGACAGACCGACAGTCTCAGACGGACAGTCTCAGACAGTCTCAGAGGGACAGTCTCAGACCGAGAGTCAGGCAGACAGACAGACAGACAGACAGACAAACAGTCACAGAGAGACAGTCATTTTCAGACGGACAGTCTCAGACGGACATACATTCTCAGACGGACAGTCTCAGACAGACAGACCGTCTCAGCCGGACAGTAACAGACAGACAGACAGTCTCAGACGGACGGTCTCAGACAGACAGACAGTCTCAGACGGACAGTCTCAGACAGACAGTCTCAGACGGACAGTACCAGACAGACAGACAGTCTCAGACGGACAGTATCAGACAGACAGAATGTCTCAGACGGACAGTCTCAGATAGACAGACAGTCTAAGACAGACAGACTCAAACAGACAGACAGTCTCAGACGGACAGTCTCAGACAGACAGACAGTCTCAGACGGACAGTCTCAGACAGACAGTCTCAGACGGATAGTCTTAGACAATCTCAGAGGGACAGTCTAAGACAGAGATTCAGGCAGACAGACAGACAGACAGACAGACAGACAGACAGACAGACAGACACACAGACAGACGGACAGACAAACTGACAAACAGTCACAGACAGTCACAGACAGTCACAGACAGTCGCATAATGTCACAGACTGTCACAGACAGTCACAGACAGACACACAGATAGACACACAGACAGACTCACCGACAGACACACAGACAGTCGCAGACAGACAGACAGTCACAGACAGTCACAGACAGTCACAGACAGACACAGACAGACACTGACAGACAGACAGACAGACATAGAGACAGACAGACAGACAGACAGACAGACAGACAGACAGACAGACAAACAGTCACAGACAGTCACCGACGGTCACAGACAGTCACAGACAGTCACAGACAGTCGCAGACAGTCCCAGACAGTCACAGACAGTCACAGACACTCACAGACAGTCACAGACAGTCACAGACAGTCACAGACAGTCACAGACAGTCACAGACAGACAGTCACAGACAGACAAACAGTCACAGACAGAGAGTCACAGACAGACAGTCACAGACAGACAGTCACAGATAGACAGACAGTTTCTGATGGAGAGTCTCAGACAGACAGACAGTCACAGACAAACAGACAGTCACAGAGAGACAGACAGTCACAGACAGACAGGCAGTTAAAGACAGACAGACAGCCAGTCTCAGACGGACAGTCTGAGACAGACAGGCAATCTCAGACGGACAGTCTCAGACAGACAGACAGTCTCAGACGGACAGTTTCAGACAGACAGAAAGTCTCAGACGGACAGTCTCAGATAGACAGACAGTCTGAGACGGACAGTCTCCGACAGACAGTCTGAGACGGACAGTCTCAGTCAGACAGACAGTCCCAGACGGAGAGACTCAGACAGTCAGTTTCAGACGGACAGTCTGAGACAGACAGACAGACAGACAGACAGACAGACACACAGACAGACAGACGGACAGACAGACAGACAAACAGTCACAGACAGTCACAGACAGTCACAGACAGTCACAGACTGTCACAGGCAGTCGCAGACAGTCACAGACAGTCACAGACAGTCACAGACAGTCACAGACACTCACAGACAGTCACAGACAGTCACAGACAGTCACAGACAGTCACAGACAGTCACAGACAGACAGTCACAGACAGACAAACAGTCACAGACAGAGAGTCACAGACAGACAGTCACAGACAGACAGTCACAGACAGACAGTCACAGATAGACAGACAGTTTCTGATGGAGAGTCTCAGACAGACAGACAGTCACAGACAAACAGACAGTCACAGAGAGACAGACAGTCACAGACAGACAGGCAGTTAAAGACAGACAGACAGCCAGTCTCAGTCGGACAGTCTGAGACAGACAGGCAATCTCAGACGGACAGTCTCAGACAGACAGACAGTCTCAGACGGACAGTTTCAGACAGACAGAAAGTCTCAGACGGACAGTCTCAGATAGACAGACAGTCTGAGACGGACAGTCTCCGACAGACAGTCTGAGACGGACAGTCTCAGTCAGACAGACAGTCCCAGACGGACAGACTCAGACAGTCAGTTTCAGACGGACAGTCTGAGACAGACAGACAGACAGACAGACAGACAGACACACAGACAGACAGACGGACAGACAGACAGACAAACAGTCACAGACAGTCACAGACAGTCACAGACAGTCACAGACTGTCACAGGCAGTCGCAGACAGTCACAGACAGTCACAGACAGTCACAGACAGTCACAGGCAGTCACAGACAGTCACAAACAGACTCACAGACAGACACACAGACAGACACACAGAGAGACACACAGACAGACACAAAGGCAGACACACAGACAGACACACAGACAGTCACAGACAGACAGACGTTCACAGAGAGTCGCAGACAGTCACATACATTCTCAGACAGTCACAGACAGTCACAGACAGTAGCAGACAGTCACAGGCAGTCACAGACAGACACAGACAGACACAGACAGACAGACAGACAGACAGACAGAAAGACAGACACACAGTCAGACAGACTGACAGACAGACACACACACAGACAGACAGACAGACAGACATACAGACAAACAGACACAGCCATTCACAGACAGTCACAGACAGTCACAGACAGTCATAGACAGTCACAGACAGTCACAGACAGTCACAGACAGTCACAGACAGTCACAGACAGTCACAGACAGTCACAGACAGTCACAGACACTCACAGACAGTCACAGACAGTCACAGACAGTCACAGATAGTCACAGACAGTCACAGAGCGACAGACACAGACAGACAGATAGTCACAAACAGACAGACAGTCACAGACAGAGAGACAGACACAGACAGACAGTCTCAGACGGACAGTCTCAGTCAGTCTCAGACGGACAATCTCAGACAGACAGTCAGGCAGACAGACAGACAGACAGACAGACAGACAGACATACAGACAGTCACAGACAGTCACAGACAGTCACAGAAAGTCACAGACAGTCACAGACAGTCACAGACAGTCACAGACAGACAGAAACAGACAGACAGTCAGAGACAGACAAACAGTCAGAGACAGACAGGCAGTCACAGAGTGACAGACAGACAGTCTCAGACGGACGGTCTCAGACAGACAGACAGTCTCAGATGGACAGTCTCAGACAGACAGTCTCAGACGGACAGTCACAGACAGACTGTCAGTCTCAGAGGGACAGTCTCAGACAGAGAGACCGTCTCAGACGGACAGTCTAAGACAGACAGACAGTCTCAGACGGACAGTCTCAGACAGACAGTCAAGTCAGACAGACAGACAGAGAGACAGACAGACTGACAGTCAGACAGACAGACAGACAGACTGTCACAGACAGTCGCAGACAGACCCAGACAGTCACAGACAGTCACAGACAGTTACAGACAGTCAGAGACGGACACAGACAGTCACAGACAGTCACAGACAGTCACAGACAGACAGTCACAGACAGTCACAGACAGTCACAGACAGTCACAGACAGTCACAGACAGTCACAGACAGTAACAGACAGTCACAGACAGTCACAGACAGTCGCAGACAGACAGTCATAGACAGACAGACAGTCACAGACAGACAGACAGGCACAGACAGACAGTCACAGACAGACAGTCTCAGACGGACAGTCTCGGACAGAATGACAGTCTCAGACGGACAGTCTCTGACTGACAGACAGTCACAGACGGACAGTCCCAGACAGACAGACAGTCTCAGACGGACAGTCTCAGAGAGACACACAGTCTCAGACGGACAGTCTCAGACAGACAGACAGTCTGAGACGGACAGCCTCAGACAGACAGTCTCAGACGGACAGTTTCAGACAGTCAGTCTCAGACGGACAGTCTCAGACAGACAGTCTCAGACGGACAGTCTGAGACAGACAGTCTCAGACGGACAGTCTCAGACAGACAGTCTCAGACGGACAGTCTCAGACAGACAGACAGTCACAGACAGACTGTCACAGACAGACAGTCACAGACAGACAGTCACAGAGAGACAGTCACAGACAGGCTGTCACCGACAGACAATATCAGACTGACAGTCTTAGACGGACAGTCTCAGACAGACCGCCTCAGACAGAGAGACTCAGACTGACAATCACGGACAGACAGACAGACAGACAGACAGACAGTCTCAGACAGACAGTCACAGACAGACAGTCACAGACAGATACACAGACAGACATAAAGACATACAGACAGACAGACAGACAGACAGACAGACAAACAGTCACAGATAGTCACAGGCAGTCTTTGACAGTCACAGACAGTCACAGACAGTCACAGACTGTCACAGTCAGTCACAGACAATCACAGACAGTCACAGACAGTCACAGAGAGTCACAGACAGTCACAGAGAGTCACAGAGAGTCACAGACTGTTACAGACAGTCACAGGCAGTCACGGACAGTCACAGACAGTCACAGACAGACACAGACTGTCACAGACAATCACAGACATACAGACAGTCACAGACAGTCTCAGACAGTCTCAGACTGACAGTCTCAGACAGACAGTCAGGCCGACAGACAGAAAGACAGACACACAGACAGACAAACAGAGAGACACACAGACATACACACAGGCAGACACACAGACAGACACAAAGACAGTCGCAGACAGACAGACGGTCGCAGACAGTCATAGACATACACAGACAGTCACAGACAGTCACAAACACTCACAGACAGTCACAGACAGACACAGACAGACAGACAGACAGAGAGACAGACAGACAGACAGACAGACAGACAGACAGACAGTCAGACAGACAGACAGACAGACAGTCAGTCACAGAAGTCACAGACAGTCTCAGACAGTCACAGACAGACACAGACAGACACAGACAGTCACAGAAAGTCACAAACAGTCACAGAAATTCACAGAGTCACAGACAGTCACAGACAGTCACAGACTGGCACAGACAGTCACAGACAGTCACAGACAGTCACAGACAGTCACAGACAGTCACAGACAGACACAGACAGACAGACAGACAGACATACAGAAAGACAGACAGACAGTAAGACAGACAGACAGACAGACAGACACACTGACAGACAGACAGACAGACGTCAGACAGACACACAGTCACAGACAGTCACAGACAGTGACAGACAGACACAGACCGTAACAGACAGTCACAGACAGTCACAGACAGACACAGACAGTCACAGACAGTCACAGACAGTCACAGACAGTCACAGACAGACAGTCACAGACAGTCACAGACAGTCACAGACAGTCACAGACAGTCACAGACAGTCACAGACAGTCACAGACAGTCACAGACAGTCGCAGACAGACAGTCATAGACAGACATACAGTCACAGACAGACAGACAGTCACAGAAGGACAGTCTCAGACAGACAGTCAGGCCGACAGACAGAAAGACAGACACACAGACAAACAAAGAGAGACACACAGACAGACACACAGGCAGACACACAGACAGACACAAAGACAATCGCAGACAGACAGACGGTCGCAGACAGTCACAGACATTCACAGACAGTCACAGACAGTCACATACACTCACAGACAGTCACAGACAGACACAGACAGACAGACAGACAGACAGACAGACAGACACACAGACAGACAGACAGACAGACAGAAAGACAGATAGACAGACACACAGACAGACAGACTGTTTGTCACAGACTGTCGCAGACAGTCACAGACAGTCAAAGACCGTCACAGACAGTCACAGACAGTGACAGACTGACACAGACAGTCACAGACAGTCACAGACAGTCACAGACAGTGGCAGACAGTCACAGACAGTCACAGACAGACAGTCACAGACAGACAGTCACAGACTGACAGACAGTCACAGACAGACAGACAGTCTCAGACTGACAGACAGTCTCAGACGGACAGTCTCAGACAGACAGAATGTCTCAGACGGACAGTCTCAGATAGACAGACAGTCTCAGACGGACAGACTCAGACAGACAGACAGTCTCAGACGGACAGTCTCAGACAGACAGACAGTCTCAGACGGACAGTCTCAGACAGACAGTCTCAGACGGACAGTCTCAGACAGTCTCAGAGGGACAGTCTAAGACAGAGAGTCAGGCAGACAGACAGACAGACAGACAAACAGACAGACACACAGACAGACGGATAGACAGACAGACAAACAGTCACAGACAGTCACAGACAGTCACAGACAGTCACAGACAGTCACAGACAGTCACATACAGTCACAGACAGTCACAGACAGTCACAGACAGACACACAGATAGACACACAGACAGACACACAGGGAGACACACAGACAGACACACCGACAGACACACAGACAGTCGCAGACAGACAGACAGTCACAGACAGTCACAGACAGTCACAGACAGACACAGACAGACACAGACAGACAGACAGACAGACAGACATAGAGACAGACAGACAGACAGACAGAAAGACAGACAGTCACCGACGGTCACAGACAGTCACAGACAGTCACAGACAGTCACAGACAGTCACAGACAGTCACAGACAGTCACAGACAGTCACAGACAGTCACAGACAGTCACAGACAGTCGCAGACAGTCACAGACAGTCACAGACAGACAGTCACAGACAGACAGTCACAGACAGACAGACAGTCACAGACTGACAGACAGTCACAGACGGACAGATAGACAGAGTCACAGACGGACCGTCTCAGAAAGACAGACAGTCTCGGACGGACAGTCTCAGACAGTCAAACATTCTCAGTCGGACAGTCTCAGACAGACAGACAGTCTCAGACGGACAGACTCAGACATACAGACAGACAGTCTCAGACGGACAGTCTCAGACAGACAGACAGTATCAGACGGACAGTCTCAGACAGTCTCAGAGGGACAGTCTCAGACCGAGAGTCAGGCAGACACACAGACAGACAGACTGTCACAGACAGTCACAGACAGTCACAGACAGACAGTCACAGACAGACAGACAGTCACAGATAGACAGACAGTTTCTGACGGAGAGTCTCAGACAGACAGACAGTCACAGACAAACAGACAGTCACAGAGAGACAGACAGTCACAGACAGACAGGCAGTTAAAGAAAGACAGACAGACAGTCTCAGACGGACAGTCTCAGACAGACAGACAGTCTTAGACGGACATTCTCAAATAGACAGACAGTCTGAGATGGACAGTTTCAGACAGACCGAAAGTCTCAGACGGACAGCCTCAGATAGACAGACAGTTTGAGACGGACAGTCTCCGACAGACAGTCTGAGACGGACAGTCTCAGACTGACAGACAGTCTCAGACGGACAGTCTCAGACAGACAGTTTCAGACGGACAGTCTGATACAGACAGACAGACAGACAGACAGACAGACAGACGGACAGACAGACAGACAAACAGTCACAGACAGTCACAGACAGTCACAGACAGTCACAGACAGGCGCAGACAGTCACAAACAGACACAGAGACAGACACACAGACAGACACACAGACAGACAGACAGACAGACAGACACAGTGTCTCATACAGTCGCAGACAGTCACACACAGTCACAGACCGTCACAGACAGTGTCAGACAGTCACAGACAGACTCAGACAGTCACAGACTGTCACAGACAGTCACAGACAGTCACAGACAGTCACAGACAGTCACAGACAGTCACAGACAGTCACAGACAGTCACAGACAGTCACAGACAGTCACAGACAGTCACAGACAGACAGTCACAGACAGACAGTCACAGACAGACAGTCACAGACAGACAGACCGTCAGAGAGTCACAGACGGACAGTCTCAGAAAGACAGACAGTCTCAGACGGACAGTCTCAGACAGACTGACAGTCTCACATGGACAGTCTCAGACAGTCTCAGACGGACAGTCTCAGACTGACAGTCAGACTTTCAGACAGACAGACAGACATTCACGAACAGTCGCAGACAGTCGCAGACAGTCACAGACAGTCACAGACAGTCACAGACAGTCACAGACTGTCACAGACAGTCAGAGATAGACACAGACAGTCACAGACAGTCACAGACATTCACAGACAGACACAGACAGTCACAGACAGACAAAGACAGTCACAGACAGACAGAAAGTCACAGACAGACAGACAGTCACAGACAGACAATCTCAGAAAGAAAAGTCTCGGACAGAATGACAGTCTCAGACGGACTGTCTCAGACAGACAGACAGTCCCAGTCGGACAGTCCCAAACAAGACAGTCTCAGACGGACAGTCTCAGACAGACAGACAGTCTCAGAAGGACAGTTTCAGACAGACAGTCTCAGACGGACAGTCTCAGGCACACTGTCTCAGACAGACAGACAGACAGACAGACAGTCTCAGACAGACAGAGAGTCACAAACAGACACACAGACAGACAGACAGACATGCAGACAGACAGACAGACAAACAGTCACAGATAGTCACAGGCAGTCACAGAATGTCACAGACAGTCACAGAGAGTCACAGACAGTCACAGACAGTCACAGACAGTCACAGACAGTCACAGACAGTCACAGACAGACAGACAGACAGTCACAGACAGTCACAGACAGTCACAGACAGTCACAGACAGTAACAGAGAGTCACAGAGAGTCACAGACAGTCACAGAGAGTCACAGAGAGTCACAGACAGTCACAGACAGTCACGGACAGTCACAGACAGTCACGGACAGTCACAGACAGTCACAGACAGTCACAGACCGTCACAGACAGTCACAGACAGTCACAGAGAGTCAAAGACAGTCACAGACAGAAACAGACACTCACAGACAGTCACAGACAGTCACAGACAGTCACAGACAGTCACAGACATTCACAGACAGTCACAGACAGTCACAGACAGTCACAGACAGTCACAGACAGACAGTCACAGACAGACAGTCACAGACAGACAGTCACAGACAGACAGACAGTCATAGACAGACAGTCAGTCACAGACAGATCGACAGTCTCAGACTGACAGTCTCAGACAAACAGTCAGACAGTATCAGACGGACAGTCTCAGACAGACAGACAGTCTCAGACGGGCAGTCTCAGACAGACAGACAGTCTCAGACGGACAGTCTCAGACAGACAGACAGTCTCAGACGGACAGTCTCAGACAGACAGAATGTCCCAGACGGACAGTCTCAGACAGACAGACAGTCTCAGACGGACAGTCTCAGACAGACAGACAGACAGTCTCAGAAGGACAGTCTCAGACAGACAGTCTCAGACGGACGGACACACAGACAGAGGGACACACAGACAGACGGACAGACAGACAGACAGACAGACAGACAAACAGTCACAGACAGTCACAGACAGTGTCAGACAGTCACAGACCGTCACAGACAGTCACTGGCAGTCTTTGACAGTCACAGACAGTCACAGACAGTCACAAAGAGTGACAGACTGTCACAGACAGTCACAGACAGTCACAGACAGTCACGGAAAATCACAGACAGTCGCAAACAGTCACAGACAGTCACAGACAGTCACAGACAGTCACAGACAGTCACAGACAGTCACAGACAGTCTCAGACAGACAGACAGTCTCAGTCGGACAGTCTCAGTCGGACAGTCTCAGACAGACATACAGACAGTCTCAGACGGACAGACTCAGACAGACAGACAGTCTCAGACGGACAGTCTCAGACAGACAGACAGACTCAGACGGACAGTCTCAGACAGACAGTCTCAGACGGACAGTCTCAGACAGTCTCAGAGGGACAGTTTCAGACAGAGAGTCAGGCAGACAGACAGACAAACAGACAGACAGACAGTCACAGACAGTCGCAAACAGTCACAGACAGTCACATACAATCACAGACTCTCACAGACAGACGCAGACAGTCACAGACAGTCACAGACAGACAGTCACAGACAGACAGACAGTCACAGACAGACAGACAGTTTCAGACGGACAGTCTCAGACAGACAGACAGTCTCAGAGGGACAGTCTCAGACAGACAGACAGTCTTAGACGGACAATCTTACACAGACTGACAGTCTCAGATGGACAGTCTCAGAAAGACAGACAGTCTCAGACGGACAGTCTCAGACAGACAGTCTAAGACGGACAGTCTCAGACATTCTCAGACGGACAGTCTCAGACAGACAGTCAGGCACACAGACAGACAGACAGACAGACAGACAGACAGACTGTCACAGACAGTCACAGACAGTCACAGACAGTCACAGACAGTCACAGACAGTCTCATACAGTAGCAGACAGTCACAGACAGTCACATACAGTCACATACAGTCACAGACAGTCACATACAGTCACAGACAGTCACAGACTTTCACAGACAGTCACAGACAGTAACAGTCAGACACAGACAGTCACAGACGGACAGAAAGTCACAGACAGACAGTCTCAGACGGACAGTCTCAGACAGTCTCAGACGGACAATCTCAGACAGACAGTCAGGCAGACAGACAGAAAGACAGACAGGCAGACAGTCACAGACAGTCACAGATAGACAGTCACAGACAGACAGTCACAAACAGACAGTCATAGACAGACAGACAGTCACAGACGGACAGTCTCAGACAGACAGAATGTCTCAGACGGACAGTCTCAGATTGACAGACAGTCTCAGACGGACAGACTCAGACAGACAGACAGTCTCAGACGGACAGTCTCAGACAGACAGACAGTCTCAGACGGACAGTCTCAGACGGACGGACACACAGACAGAGGGAAACACGGACAGACGGACAGACAGACAGACAGACAGACAAACAGTCACAGACAGTCACAGACAGTGTCAGACAGTCACAGACCGTCACAGACAGTCACAGACAGTCACAGACAGTCACAGACAGTCACAGACAGTCACAGACAGTCACAGACAGTCACAGACAGTCACAGACAATCACAGAGAGTCAGAGACAGACACAGACAGTCACAGACAGACAGACATTCACAGACAGACACAGACAGTCACAGACAGTCACAGACAGTAACAGAGAGTCACAGAGAGTCACAGACAGTCACAGAGAGTCACAGAGAGTCACAGACAGTCACAGACAGTCACGGACAGTCACAGACAGTCACGGACAGTCACAGACAGTCACAGACAGTCACAGACAGTCACAGACAGTCACAGACAGTCTCATACAGTAGCAGACATTCACAGACAGTCACATACAGTCACATACAGTCACAGACAGTCACATACAGTCACAGACAGTCACAGACTTTCACAGACAGTCACAGACAGTAACAGTCAGACACAGACAGTCACAGACGGACAGAAAGTCACAGACAGACAGTCTCAGACGGACAGTCTCAGACAGTCTCAGACGGACAATCTCAGACAGACAGTCAGGCAGACAGACAGAAAGACAGACAGGCAGACAGTCACAGACAGTCACAGATAGACAGTCACAGACAGACAGTCACAAACAGACAGTCATAGACAGACAGACAGTCACAGACGGACAGTCTCAGACAGACAGAATGTCTCAGACGGACAGTCTCAGATTGACAGACAGTCTCAGACGGACAGACTCAGACAGACAGACAGTCTCAGACGGACAGTCTCAGACAGACAGACAGTCTCAGACGGACAGTCTCAGACGGACGGACACACAGACAGAGGGAAACACGGACAGACGGACAGACAGACAGACAGACAGACAAACAGTCACAGACAGTCACAGACAGTGTCAGACAGTCACAGACCGTCACAGACAGTCACAGACAGTCACAGACAGTCACAGACAGTCACAGACAGTCACAGACAGTCACAGACAGTCACAGACAGTCACAGACAGTCACAGACGGTCACAGACAGTCACAGACAGTCACAGACAGTCACAGAATGTCACAGACAGTCACAGACAGACACAGAGAGACAGACAGTCACAAACGGTCAGACAGTCACAGACAGACATATAGTCTCAGACGGACAGTCTCAGACAGGCTCAGAGGGACAGTCTCAGACAGACAGTCAGGCAGACAGACGGACAGACAGTCACAGACAGTCACAGACAGTCACAGACAGTCACAGACAGTCACAGACAATCACAGAGAGTCAGAGACAGACACAGACAGTCACAGACAGACAGACATTCACAGACAGACACAGACAGTCACAGACAGTCACAGACAGTAACAGAGAGCCACAGAGAGTCACAGACAGTCACAGAGAGTCACAGAGAGTCACAGACAGTCACAGACAGTCACGGACAGTCACAGACAGTCACGGACAGTCACAGACAGTCACAGACAGTCACAGAGAGTCACAGACAGTCACAGACAGTCACAGAGAGTCAAAGACAGTCACAGACAGAAACAGACACTCACAGACAGTCACAGACAGTCACAGACAGTCACAGACAGTCACAGACAGTCACAGACAGTCACAGACAGTCACAGACAGTCACAGACAGACAGTCACAGACAGACAGTCACAGACAGACAGTCACAGACAGACAGACAGTCATAGACAGACAGACTGTCACAGACAGACAGACAGTCTCAGACTGACAGTCCCAGACGGACAGACAGTCATAGACAGACAGTCAGTCACAGACAGATCGACAGTCTCAGACTGACAGTCTCAGACAAACAGTCAGACAGTATCAGACGGACAGTCTCAGACAGACAGACAGTCTCAGACGGGCAGTCTCAGACAGACAGACAGTCTCAGACGGACAGTCCCAGACAGACAGTCTCAGACAGACAGAATGTCTCTTTCGGACAGTCTCAGATAGACAGACAGTCTCAGACGGACAGACTCAGACAGACAGACAGTCTAGGACGGACAGTTTCAGACAGACAGACAGTCTCAGACGGACAGTCTCAGACAGACAGTCTCAGACGGACAGTCTCAGACAGTCTCAGAGGGACAGTCTAAGACAGAGAGTCAGACAGACAGACAGGCAGACTGACAGACAGACACACAGACAGACGGACAGACAGACAGACAGACAGACAAACAGTCACAGTCAGTCACAGACATTGTCAGACAGTGACAGACCGTCACAGACAGTCACAGACTGTCGCAGAGAGTCACAGACAGTCACAGACAGTCACAGACAGACACAGACAGTAACAGAAAGTCACAGACAGTTACAGACGGTCACAGACAGTCACAGACAGTCACAGACACTCACGGACAGTCACAGACAGTCAAGGACAGTCACAGACAGTCACAGACAGTCTCAGAGAGTCACAGACAATCACAGGGAGTCACAGACAGTCAAAGACAGTCACAGACAGTCACAGACAGTCTCGGACAGTCACAGACAGTAACAGACAGTCACAGACAGTCACAGACAGTCACAGACAGTCACAGACAGTCACAGACAGTCACAGACAGTCACAGACAGACAGACAGACAGTCACAGACAGTCACAGATAGACAGTCACAAACAGACAGTCATAGACAGACAGACAGTCACAGACAGACCGACAGTCTCAGACAGACAGTCTCAGACAGACAGACAGTCTCAGACGGACAGTCTCAGACAGACAGAATGTCTCAGACGGACAGTCTCAGACGGACTGTCTCAGACAGACAGACAGACAGTCTCAGAAGGACAGTCTCAGACAGACAGTCTCAGACGGACGGACACACAGACAGAGGGACACACAGACAGACGGACAGACAGACAGACAGACAGACAGACAAACAGTCACAGACAGTCACAGACAGTGTCAGACAGTCACAGACCGTCACAGACAGTCACTGGCAGTCTTTGACAGTCACAGACAGTCACAGACAGTCACAAAGAGTGACAGACTGTCACAGACAGTCACAGACAGTCACAGACAGTCACAGACAGTCACAGACAGTCACGGAAAATCACAGACAGTCGCAAACAGTCACAGACAGTCACAGACAGTCACAGACAGTCACAGACAGTCACAGACAGTCTCAGACAGACAGACAGTCTCAGTCGGACAGTCTCAGTTGGACAGTCTCAGACAGACATACAGACAGTCTCAGACGGACAGACTCAGACAGACAGACAGTCTCAGACGGACAGTCTCAGACAGACAGACAGACTCAGACGGACAGTCTCAGACAGACAGTCTCAGACGGACAGTCTCAGACAGTCTCAGAGGGACAGTTTCAGACAGAGAGTCAGGCAGACAGACAGACAAACAGACAGACAGACAGTCACAGACAGTCGCAAACAGTCACAGACAGTCACATACAATCACAGACTCTCACAGACAGACGCAGACAGTCACAGACAGTCACAGACAGACAGTCACAGACAGACAGACAGTCACACACAGACAGACAGTTTCAGACGGACAGTCTCAGACAGACAGACAGTCTCAGAGGGACAGTCTCAGACAGACAGACAGTCTTAGACGGACAACCTTACACAGACAGACAGTCTCAGATGGACAGTCTCAGAAAGACAGACAGTCTCAGACGGACAGTCTCAGACAGACAGTCTAAGACGGACAGTCTCAGACATTCTCAGACGGACAGTCTCAGACAGACAGTCAGGCACACAGACAGACAGACAGACAGACAGACAGACAGACTGTCACAGACAGTCACAGACAGTCACAGACAGTCACAGACAGTCTCATACAGTAGCAGACAGTCACATACAGTCACAGACAGTCACAGACTTTCACAGACAGTCACAGACAGTAACAGTCAGACACAGACAGTCACAGACGGACAGAAAGTCACAGACAGACAGTCTCAGAAGGACAGTCTCAGACAGTCTCAGACGGACAATCTCAGAAAGACAGTCAGGCAGACAGACAGAAAGACAGACAGGCAGACAGTCACAGACAGTCACAGATAGACAGTCACAGACAGACAGTCACAAACAGACAGTCATAGACAGACAGACAGTCACAGACGGACAGTCTCAGACAGACAGAATGTCTCAGACGGACAGTCTCAGATTGACAGACAGTCTCAGACGGACAGACTCAGACAGACAGACAGTCTCAGACGGACAGTCTCAGACAGACAGACAGTCTCAGACGGACAGTCTCAGACGGACGGACACACAGACAGAGGGAAACACGGACAGACGGACAGACAGACAGACAGACAGACAAACAGTCACAGACAGTCACAGACAGTGTCAGACAGTCACAGACCGTCACAGACAGTCACAGACAGTCACAGACAGTCACAGACAGTCACAGACAGTCACAGACAGTCACAGACGGTCACAGACAGTCCCAGACAGTCACAGACAGTCACAGAATGTCACAGACAGTCACAGACAGACACAGAGAGACAGACAGTCACAAACAGTCAGACAGTCACAGACAGACATATAGTCTCAGACGGACAGTCTCAGACAGGCTCAGAGGGACAGTCTCAGACAGACAGTCAGGCAGACAGACGGACAGACAGTCACAGACAGTCACAGACAGTCACAGACAGTCACAGACAGTCACAGACAGTAACAGACAGACACAGACAGTCACAGACACACAGACATTCACATACAGACAGTCTCAGACGGACAGTCTCAGACAGACAGTCTCAGACGGACAGTCTCAGACAGTCTCAGACGGACAATCTCAGACAGACAGTCAGGCAGACAGACAGACAGACAGACAGACAGACAGCAGACAGACAGCAGACAGTCACAGACAGTCACAGACAGTCACAGACAGTCACAGACAGTCACAGACAGTCAAAGAGAGTCACAGACAGTCACAGACAGTCACAGACAGTCACAGACAGTCACAGACAGTCACAGACAGTCACAGACAGACACAGACAGTCACAGACACACAGGCAGTCACAGACAGACAGACAGTCATAGACAGACAGACAGTCACAGACAGACAGACAGTCTCAGACTGACAGTCTCAGACAGACAGACAGTCTCAGACGGACAGTCTCAGACAGACAGACAGTCATAGACAGACAGACAATCACAGACAGACAGACAGTCTCAGACTGACAGTCTCAGACAGACAGACAGTCACAGACGGACAGTCTCAGACAGACAGTCTCAGACGGACAGTCTCAGATAGACAGACAGTCTTAGACGGACAGACTCAGACAGGCAGACAGTCTCAGACGGACAGTCTCAGACAGACAGACAGTCTCAGACGGAGAGTCTCAGACAGACAGTCTCAGACGGAGAGCCTCAGACAGTCTCAGAGGGACAGTCTAGGACAGAGAGTCAGGCAGACAGACAGACAGACAGACAGACACACAGACAGACGGACAGACAGAGAGACAAACAGTCACAGACAGTCACAGACAGTCACAGACAGTCACAGACAATCACAGACAGTCACAGACAGTCACATACAGTCACAGACTTTCACAGACAGTCACAGACAGACGCACAGACAGACACACAGACAGACACTCAGACAGACACGCAGGGAGACACACAGACAGACACACAGACAGACACACAGACAGACACACAGACAGACACACAGACAGACACACAGACAGACACACAGACAGACACACAGACAGTCACAGACAGACAGATAGTCACAGACAGTCACAGACAGACAAAGACAGACACAGACAGACAGACAGACAGACAGAGAGACAGACAGACTGACAGACAGACAGACAGACAGTCACCGACGGTCACAGACAGTCACAGACAGTCACAGACAGACACAGACAGTAACAGAAAGTCACAGACATTCACAGACAGACAAAGACAGACACAGACAGACAGACAGACAGAGAGACAGACAGACAGTCACCGACGGTCACAGACAGTCACAGACAGACAAAGACAGACACAGACAGACAGACAGACAGACAGAGAGACAGACAGACTGACAGACAGACAGACAGACAGTCACCGACGGTCACAGACAGTCACAGACAGTCACAGACAGTCACAGACAGCCGCAGACAGTCACAGACAGTCACGGACAGTCTCAGAGAGTCACAGATAGTCACAGATAGTAACAGAGAGTCACAGACAGTCACAGACAGTCACAGACAGTCACAGACAGTCTCAGACAGTCACAGACAGTCACAGACAGTCACAGACAGACAGTCACAGACAGACAGTCTCAGACTGACAGTCTCAGACAGACAGACAGTCACAGACGGACAGTCTCAGACAGACAGAATGTCTCAGACGGACAGTCTCAGATAGACAGACAGTCTCAGACGGACAGACTCAGACAGACAGACAGTCTCAGACGGACAGTCTCAGACAGACAGTCTCAGACGGACAGTCTCAGACAGTCTCAGACGGACAATCTCAGACAGACAGTCAGGCAGACAGACAGACAGACAGACAGACAGACAGCAGACAGTCACAGACAGTCACAGACAGTCACAGACAGTCACAGACAGTCACAGAGAGTCACAGACAGTCACAGACAGTCACAGACAGTCACAGACAGCCGCAGACAGTCACAGACAGTCACGGACAGTCTCAGAGAGTCACAGATAGTCACAGAGAGTCACAGACAGTCACAGACAGTCACAGACAGTCACAGACAGTCACAGATAGACACAGACAGTAACAGAATGTCACAGACAGTCACAGACAGTCACAGACAGTCACAGACAGTCACAGACAGTCATAGACAGTCACAGACAGTCACAAACAGTCACTGACAGTCACACACAGTCACGGACAGTCACAGACATTCACGGACAGTCACAGACAGTCACGGACAGTCACGGACATTCACAGAAAGACACGGACAGTCTCAAACAGACACAGACAGCCACAGACAGTCACAGACAGTCACAGACATTCACAGACAGACAGTAACAGACAGACAGTCACAGACAGACAGTCATAGACAGACAGACAGTCACAGACAGACAGTCTCAGACGGACAGTCTCAGACAGACAGACAGTCTCAAACGGACAGTCTCAGACAGACAGAATGTCTCAGACGGACAGTCTCAGATAGACAGACAGTCTCAGACGGACAGACTCAGACAGACAGACAGTTTTAGACGGACAGTCTCAGACTGACAGACAGTCTCAGACGGACAGACAGACAGACAAACAGTCACAGACAGTCACAGACAGTCGCAGACAGTCACAGACTGTCACAGACAGTCACAAACAGACACACAGACAGACACACAGAGAGACACACAGACAGACACAGAGACAGACACACAGGGAGACACACAGACAGACACACAGACAGACACACAGACAGTCACAGACAGTCACAGACAGACAGACAGTCACAGACAGTCACAGACATACACAGACAGACACAGACAGACAGACAGACAGACAGAGAGACAGACAGACAGACAGACAGACAGACAGACAGACAGACAGACAGGCATCGACGGTCACAGACAGTCACAGACAGTCACAGACAGACACAGACAGTAACAGATATTCACAGACAGTCACAGACAGTCACAGACAGTCACAGACAGTCACAGACAGTCACAGACAGTCATAGACTGTCACAGACAGACACAGACAGACAGACAGACAGACAGAGAGACAGACAGAGAGACAGACAGACAGTCAGACAGACAGACAGACAGACACACAGTCTCATACAGTCGCAGACAGTCACTCACAGTCACCGACCGTCACAGACAGTCACAGAGAGTCATAGACAGACACAGACAGTCACAGACTGTCACAGATAGTCACAGACAGTCACAGACAGTCACAGACAGTCACAGACAGTCACAGACAGTCACAGACAGTCACAGACAGTCACAGACAGTCACAGACAGTCACAGACAGTCACAGACAGTCACAGACAGTCACAGACAGTCACAGACAGTCACAGACAGTCACAGACAGTCACAGACAGACAGTCTCAGACAGACAGACAGTCACAGACAGACAGACAGACAGAGAGTCACAGACGGACAGTCTCAGAAAGACAGACAGTCTCAGACGGACAGTCTCAGACAGACAGACAGTCTCAGTCGGACTGTCTCAGACAGACAGTCTCAGACGGACAGACTCAGACAGACAGACAGTCAGAGACAGACAGACAGACAGAGAGTCACAGACGGACAGTCTCAGAAAGACAGACAGTCTCAGACTGACAGTCTCAGACAGACAGACAGTCTCAGTCTGACTGTCTCAGACAGACAGACAGTCTCAGACGGACAGACTCAGACAGACAGACAGTCAGAGACAGACAGTCTTAGACAGACAGACAGTCTCAGACGGACAGTCTCAGACAGACAGTCTCAGACGGACAGTCTCAGACAGTCTCAGTGGGACAGTCTCAGACAGAGAGTAAGACAGACAGACAGACAGACAGACTGTCACAGACAGTCACAGACAGTCACAGACAGTCACAGACAGTCACAGACAGTCACAGAGAGACAGTCACAGACAGACAGACAGTCACAGACAGACAGACAGTCACAGACAGACAGTCACAAATAGACAGACAGACAGTTTCAGACGGAGAGTCTCAGACATACAGACATTCACAGACAGACAGACAGTCACAGAGAGACAGACAGTCACTGACAGACAGGCAGTTAAAGACAGACAGACAGACAGTGCCAGACGGACAGTCTCAGACGGACAGTCTCAGATGGACAGTCTCAGACGGACAGTCTCAGACGGACAGTCTCAGACAAACAGGCTGTCTCAGACGGACAGTTTCAGACAGATAGACAGTCTGATACGGACAGTCTCAGATAGACAGACATTCTGAGACGGACAGTCTCGGACAGACAGTCTGAGACGGACAGTCTCAGACAGAAAGACAGTCTCAGACGAACAGTCTCAGACAGACAGTTTCAGACGGACAGTCTGAGACAGACAGACAGACAGACAGACAGACAGACACACAGACAGACAGACGGACAGACAGACAGACAAACAGTCACAGACAGTCACAGACAGTCACAGACAGTCACAGACAGTCACAGACAGTCACAGACAGTCACAGACAGTCACAGACAGTCATAAACAGACACACAGACAGACACACAGACAGACACACAGAGAGACACACCGACAGACACAAAGGCAAACACACAGACAGACACACAGACAGTCACAGACAGACAGACGGTCACAGACAAGCACAAACGGTCACAGAGAGTCACAGACATTCATCGAGAGTCACAGAGTGTCACCGTCAATCACAGACAGTCACAGACAGTCACAGACAGTCACAGACAGTCACAGACAGTCACAGACAGACAGACAGCTACAGACAGACAGTCAGACAGTCTCAGACGGACAGTCTCAGACAGACAGACAGTCTCAGACGGACAGTCTCGCACAGACAGACAGTCTGAGACTGACAGTATCAGACAGACATAAAGTCTCAGACGGACAGTCTCAGACAGACAGACAGTCTGAGACGGACAGTCTCAGACAGACAGTCTCAGACGGACAGTCTCTGACAGACAGACAGTCTCAAATGGACAGTCTCAGACAGACAGTCTCAGACGGACAGTCTCAGACAGACAGTCTCAGACAGACAGACAGTCTCAGACGGACAGACTCAGACAGACAGACAGTCTCAGACGGACAGTCACAGACAGACAGACAGTCTCAGACGGACAGTCTCAGACAGACAGACAGTCTCAGACGGACAGTCTCAGACAGACAGTCTAAGACGGACAGTCTCAGACAGCCTCAGACGGACACACTCAGTCAGAGAGTCAGGCAGACAGACAGAAAGACAGTCTGTCAGACAGTGAAAGAGAATCACAGACAGTCACAGACAGCCACAGACAGTCACACACAGTCACAGAGTGTCACAGACAGTAACAGAAAGACACACAGACAGACACACAGACAGTCACTGGTGAGAAACAGTCACAGACAGACACAGATAGTCACAGACAGTCACAGACAGACACACACAGTAACAGACAGTCACAGACAGACGCAGACAGTAACAGACAGTCACAGACAGTCACAGACATTCACCGACAGTCACAGACAGTCTCAGACAGTCACAGACAGACAGTCTCAGACAGACAGTCACAGACTGATTGACAGTCACAGACTGACAGTAACACACAGACAGACAGGCAGTCTCAGACAGACAGACAGATTTAGACAGACAGACTCAGACAGACAGTCTCAGACGGACAGTCTCAGACAGACAGACAGTCTCAGACGGACAGTCTCAGACAGACAGTCTCAGACGTGCAGTCTCAGACATTCTCAGATGGATAGTAACAGACAGAGAGTCAGGCAGACAGACAGACTGACAGACAGACAGACAGGCACGGACTGTCACAGACAGTCACAGACAGACAGTCACAGACAGTCACAGACAGTCACAGACAGAGAGACTGTCACAGACAAACAGACAGTCACAGACAGACAGTCACAGACAGACAGACAGACAGTCTCAGACGGACAGTCTCAGAAAGACAGACAGTCACAGACAGTCACAGACAGTCACAGAAAGTCACAGACAGTCACAGACAGACACAGACAGTCACAGAATGTCACAGACAGTCACAGACAGTCACAGACAGTCACAGAATGTCACAGACAGTCACAGACAGCCGCAGAGAGACAGACATAGACAGAGAGACAGTCACAGACAGACAGACAGTCACAGACAGACAGACAGTCTCAGACGGACAGTCTCAGACAGACAGACAGACAATCTCAGACGGACTGACTCAGACAGACAGACAGTCTCAGACGGAACGTCTCAGACAGACAGACAGTCTCAGACGGGTAGTCTCAGACAAACAGTCTCAGACAGGCTCTGAGGGACAGTCTCAGACAGACAGTCAGGCATACAGACGGACAGACAGACATACAGACAGAGAGACAGAATGTCACAGACAGTTGCAAACAGTGACAGACACTCACAGACAGTCACAGACATTCACAGACAAACACAGACAATCAAAGACAGACACAGTCAGTCACAGACAGACAGACAGTCACAGACAGACAGTCTCAGACGGACAGTCTCAGACAGAATGACAGTCTCTGACGGACAGTCTCATACAGACAGACAGTCTCAGACGGACTGTCCCAGACAGACAGACAGTCTCAGACGGACAGTCACAGACAGACAGACAGTCTCAGACGGACAGTCCCAGACAGACAGACAGTCTCAGACGGACAGTCTCAGACAGAGAGTCTCAGACGGGCAGTCTCAGACAGACAGACAGTCTCAGATGGACAGGCTCAGACAGACAGACACAGACGGAGAGTCTCAGACAGTCTCAGACGGACAGTCTCAGACTGACAGTCAGACAGACAGACAGACAGACTGACACACAGACAGACAGACAGTCCTAGACAGTCCCAGACATTCCCAGACAGTCACAGACAGTCCCAGACAGTCCCAGACAGTCACAGACAATCGCAGACAGTCACAGACAGTCAGAGACAGACACAGACAGTCACAGACTGTCACAGACAGATACAGACAGTCACTGACAGACACAGATAGTCACAGACAGACACAGACAATCACAGACAGACAGACAGTCACAGACAGACAGACAGACAGACAGTCTCAGACGGCCAGTCTCTTACAGAATGACAGTCTCAGACAGACAGACAGTCTGAGACGGACATTCTCAGACAGACAGTCTCAGACGGACAGTTTCAGACAGACAGACAGTCTCAGATGGACAGTCTCAGACAGACAAACAGTCTCAGACGAACAGTCTCAGACAGACAGACAGTCTCAGACAGGCTATCTCAGACAGACAGACAGTCTCAGACGGACAGACAGTCTCAGACGGACAGTCTCAGACAGAGAGTCTCAGACGGACAGTCTCAGACAGTCTCAGACGGACTGTCTCAGACAGACAGACAGTTTCAGACGGACAGTCTCAGACAGACAGTCTCAGACGGACAGTCTCAGACAGTCTCAGACGGACAGTCTGAGACAGACAGTCAGACAGTCAGACACACAGACAGACAGACAGACAGACTGACAGACAGACAGACAGACAGTCACAGACAGTCCCAGACAGTCACAGATAGTCACAAACAGTCAGACAGTCACAGACAGACAGACAGTCACTGAGAGACAGACAGTCAGAGAGAGACAGACAGTTACAGACAGACAGACAGACAGTCTCAAACGGACAGTCTCAGACAGACAGACAGTCTCAGACGGACAGTCTCACACAGACAGACAGTCTCAGACGGACAGTATCAGGCAGTCAGAAAGTCTCAGACGGACAGTCTCAGACAGACAGACAGTCTGAGACGGACATTCTCAGACAGACAGTCTCAGACGGACAGTCTCAGACAGACAGACAGTCTCAGATGGACAGTCTCAGACAGACAAACAGTCTCAGACGGACAGTCTCAGACAGACAGACAGTCTCAGACGGACTGTCTCAGACAGACAGACAGTCTCAGACAGACAGACAGTCTCAGACGGACAGTCTCAGACAGAGAGTCTCAGACGGACAGTCTCAGACAGTCTCAGACGGACTGTCTCAGACAGACAGACAGTTTCAGACGGACAGTCTCAGACAGACAGTCTCAGACGGACAGTCTCAGACAGACTCAGACGGACAGTCTGAGACAGACAGTCAGACAGTCAGACAGACAGACAGACAGACAGACAGACTGACAGACAGACAGACAGACAGACAGTCACAGACAGTCCCAGACAGTCACAGATATTCACAGACAGTCACAGACAGTCACAGACAGTCACAGACAGTCACAGACAGTCACAGACAGTCACAGACAGTCATAGACAGTCACAGACAGTCACAGAAAGACACAGACAATCACATACAGTCACAGACATTCATAGACAGACACAGACAGTCACAGACAGACACAGACAGTCACAGACAGACAGACAGTCACAGACAGACAGACAGTCACAGACAGACAGTCTCAGACGGACAGTCTCGGACTGAATGACAGTCTCAGACTGACAATCTCAGACAGACAGACAGTCTCAGACGGACAGTCCCAGACAGACAGACAGTCTCAGACGGACTGTCTCAGACAGACAGACAGTCTCAGACGGACAGTCTCAGACAGACAGTCTCAGACGGACAGCCTCAGACAGACAGTCTCAGACGGACAGTCTCAGACAGACAGTCTCAGACGGACAGTCTCAGACAGACAGACAGTCTCAGACGGACAGTCTCAGAGAGACAGTCTCAGACGGAGAGTCTCAGACAGTCTCAGACGGACAGTCTCAGACAGACAGTCAGGCAGACAGACAGACAGACAGACAGACAGACAGACAGACTGTCACAGACAGACGCAGACCGTCACATACAGTCACAGACAGTCACAGACAGTCACAGACAGTCACAGACAGACACGGACAGTCACAGACAGTCACGGACATTCACAGACAAACACAGACAGTCAAAGACAGACAGAGAGTCACAGACAGACAGACAGTCACAGTTAGACAGTCACAGACAGACAGTCTCAGACAGAATGACAGTCTCTGATGGACAGTCTCAGACAAACATACAGTCTCAGACGGACAGTCCCAGACAGACAGACAGTTTCAGACGGACAGTCTCAGACAGACAGACTGTCTCAGACGGACAGTCTCAGACAGACAGTCTTAGACGGACAGTCTCAGACAGACAGTCTCAGACGGACAGTCTCTGACAGACAATCTCAGAAGTACAGTCTCAGACGGACTGTCTCAGACAGACAGTATCAGACAGACAGACACAGACAGTCACAGACAGACTGTCACAGAAAGACAGTCACAGACAGACAGTCACAGAGAGACAGTCACAGACAGACAGTCACCGACGGACAGTTTCAGACAGACTGTCTCAGACGGATAGTTTCAGACAGACTGTCTTAGGCGGACAGTCTCAGACAGACAGCCTCAGACAGAGAGACTCCAACAGACATTCACAGACAGACAACAGACAGACAGACACACAGACAAACAGACACAGACAGTCACAGGCAGACATTCATTGACAGAGAGTCACAGACAGACAGTCACAGACAGACACACAGACAGTCAGACAGACAGACAGACAGACAAACACAGTCACAGGCAGTCTTTGACAGTCACAGACAGTCACAGCGAGTCACAGACAGTTACAGACAGTCACAGACAGTCGCAAACTGTCACAGACAGTCACAGACAGTCACAGAGAGTCACAGACAGTCACAGACAGTCACAGACCGTCACAGACAGTCACAGACAGACACAGACAGTCACAGATAATCACAGACAGACAGATAGTTACAGACAGACAGACAGTCACAGACAGACAGACAGTCACAGAGAAACAGACAGTCACAGACAGACAGGCTGTTACAGACAGGCAGACAGTCTCAGACGGACAGTCTCAGACAGACAGACAGTCTCAGACGGACAGTCTCAGACAGACAGACAATCTCTGACGGACAGTTTCAGACAGATAGAAAGTCTCAGACGGACAGTCTCAAACACACAGACAGTATGAGACGGACAGTCTCAGACAGACAGTCTCAGACAGACAGTCTCAGACAGACAGACTGTCTCAGACGGACAGTCTCAGACAGACATTTTCAAACGGACAGTCTGAGTCAGACAGACAGACAGACAGACAGACACACAGACAGACAGGCACACAGACAGACAGACGGACAGACAGACAGACAAACAGTCACAGACCGTCTCAGTCAGTCTCAGACAGTCACAGACAGTCACAGACAGTCACAGACAGTCACAGACAGTCACAGACAGTCACAGACAGTCACAGACAGTCACAGACAGTCACAGACCGTCACAGACAGTCGCAGACAGACACAGACAGTCACAGATAATCACAGACAGACAGATAGTTACAGACAGACAGACAGTCACAGACAGACAGACAGTCACAGAGAAACAGACAGTCACAGACAGACAGGCAGTTACAGACAGACAGACAGTCTCAGACGGACAGTCTCAGACAGACAGACAGTCTCAGACGGACAGTCTCAGACAGACAGACAATCTCAGACGGACAGTTTCAGACAGATAGAAAGTCTCAGACGGACAGTCTCAAACACACAGACAGTCTGAGACGGACAGTCTCAGACAGACAGTCTCAGACAGACAGTCTCAGACGGACAGTCTCAGACAGACATTTTCAAACGGACAGTCTGAGACAGACAGACAGACTGACAGAAAGACACACAGACAGACAGACACACAGACAGACAGACAGACAGACAGACAAACAGTCAGAGACCGTCTCAGACAGTCACAGACAGTCACATACAGTCACAGACAGTCACAGACAGTCACAGACAGTCACAGACAGTCACAGACAGTCACAGACAGACACACAGACAGACACACAGACAGACACACAGACAGACACACAGACAGACACACAGACAGACACACTAGGAGACACACAGACAGACAAACATACAGACACACAGACAGACACACAGACAGTCACAGACAGGCAGACAATCACTGACAGTCACAGACAGTCACAGACAGTCACCGACAGTCACAGACAGTACCAGACAGTCACAGACAGTCACAGACAGTCACAAACAGTCACAGACAGTCACAGACAGTCACAGACAGTCACAGACAGTCACAGACATTCACAAACAGTCACAGACAGACACAGACAGACAGAAAGACAGAGAGACAGAAAGTCAGACAGACAGACAGACAGACAGTCACAGACGGTCACAGACAGTCACAGACAGTCACAGACAGTCACTGACAGACACAGACATTCACAGAAAGTCACAGACAGTCACAGACAGTTACAGACAGACACAGACAGTCACAGACAGTCACAGACAGTCACAGACAGTCACAGACAGTCACAGACAGTCACAGACAGACACAGACAGTCACAGACAGTCACAGACAGTCACAGACAGACACAGACAGACAGACAGATAGACAGATTGACAGACACACAGACAGACACACAGACAGACACACAGACAGACACACAGACATAGACAGACAGACATTCACAGACAGACAGAGAGACAGTCTCAGACGGACAGTCTCAGACAGACAGACAGTCTCAGACGGACAATCTCAGACAGTCAGACAGTCTCAGACGGACAGTCTCAGACAGACAGACAGTCTCAGTCGGATCGTCTCAGACAGACAGTTTCAGACGGACAGTCTGTAACAGACAGACACACAGGCAGACAGACGGACACACAGACAGACAAACAGACAAACAGTCACAGACAGTCACAGACAGTCACAGACAGTCACAGACAGTCACATACAGTCACAGACAGTCACAGACAGTCACAGACAGACACACAGACAGTCACACTGACAGACACACAGACAGACACACAGGGAGACACACAGACAGACACACAGACAGACACACAGACAGACACACAGACAGACACACAGACAGACACACAGACAGACACACAGAAAGTCACAGACAGACAGTCACAGACAGTCGCAGACAGTCACAGACAGTCACAGACAGTCACAGACAGACACACACCGTCACAGACAATCACAGACAGTCACAGTCAGTCACAGACAGACAGACAGTCTCTGACAGACAGTCTCAGACAGACAGTCTCAGACAGACAGACTGTCTCAGACAGACAGTCTCAGACAGACATTTTCAAACGGTCAGTCTGTCTGTCTGACAGACAGAAAGACACACAGACAGACAGACACACAGACAGACAGACAGACAGACAGACAGACAAACAGTCACAGACCGTCTCAGACAGTCACAGACAGTCACATACAGTCACAGACAGTCACAGACAGTCACAGACAGTCACAGACAGTCACAGACAGACACACAGACAGACACACAGACAGACATACAGACAGACACACAGACAGACACACTAGGAGACACACAGACAGACACACAGACAGTCACAGACAGACACAGACAGACAGACAGACAGACAGATTGACAGACACACAGACAGACACACAGACAGACAGACACAGACAGACAGACATTCACAGACAGACAGAGAGACAGTCTCAGACGGACAGTCTCAGACGGACAATCTCAGACAGTCAGACAGTCTCAGACGGACAGTCTCAGACAGACAGACAGTCTCAGTCGGACCGTCTCAGACAGACAGTTTCAGACGGACAGTCTGTAACAGACAGACACACAGACAGACAGACGGACAGACAGACAGACAAACAGACAAACAGTCACAGACAGTCACAGACAGTCACAGACAGTCACAGACAGTCACAGACAGTCACAGACAGTCACATAGAGTCACATAGAGTCACAGACATTCACAGACAGTCACAGACAGACACACAGACAGTCACACTGACAGACACACAGACAGACACAGAGGGATACACACAGACAGTCACACAGACAGACACACAGACAGACACACAGACAGACACACAGACAGACACACAGACAGACACACAGAAAGTCACAGACAGACAGTCACAGACAGTCACAGACAGTCACAGACAGTCACAGACAGTCACAGACAGACACACACCGTCACAGACAATCACAGACAGTCACTGACAGTCACAGACAGGCAGACAGTCACAGACAGACAGACTGTCACATAGAGACAGACAGTCACATTCAGATAGGCAGTTACAGACAGACAGACAGACAGACAGTCTCAGGCGGACAGTCTCAGACAGACACACAGTCTCAGACAGACAGTCTCAGACAGACAGACAGTCTCAGACGTACAGTTTCAGTCAGACACAAAGTCTCAGACGGACATTGTCAGACAGACAGACAGTCTGAGACGGATAGTCTCCGACAGACAGTCTCAGACGGACAGTCTCAGACAGACAGACAGTCTCAGACGGACAGTCTCAGACAGACAGTTTCAGACGGACAGTCTGAGACAGACAAACAGACAGACACACAGACAGACATACGGACGGACAGACAGACAGACAAACAATCACAGACAGTCTCAGACATCCACAGACAGTCACAGACAGTCACAGACAGACAAACAGACAGACACACAGACAGACACACAGAGAGACACACAGACAGACAAACAGGCAGACACACAGACAGACACACAGACAGTCACAGACAGACAGACGGTCACAGACAGTCACAGACAGTCACAGACAGTCACAGACAGTCACAGTGGGTCGCAGACAGTCACAGACAGACACAGACAGACAGACAGACAGACAGACAGAAAGACAGACAGACAGACAGACAGACAGACAGACAGACAGACAAACAGTCAGTCTCATACAGACAATCTCAGACAGACAGTCACAGACAGACAGTCACAGACAGACAGACAGACAGATATTCAAAATGTCACAGATAGTCATAGGCAGTCTTTGGCAGTCACAGACAGTCACAGATAGTCACAGACAGTCGCAGACAGTCACAGACAGTCACAGACAGTCTCAGAGAGACGCAGAAGATCACATACTGTCGCAGACAGTCACAGACAGTCACAGACAGTCACAGACAGTCACAGACAGTCACAGACAGTCACAGACAGTCACAGACAGTCACAGACAGTCACAGACAGTCACAGACAGTCACAGACAGTCACAGACAGTCACAGACAGTCACAGACAGTCACAGACACTGACAGTCAGTCACAGTCAGACAGACAATCACAGACAGACAGTCACAGACAGATAGACAGTCACAGAGAGACAGACAGTCAAAGACAGACAGGCAGTTACAGACAGACAGACAGACAGTCTCAGACGGGCTGTTTCAGACAGACAGTGAGACTCAGACGGACAGTCTCAGACAGGCAGACAGTCTCAGAAGGACAGTCTCAGACAGACAGACAGTCTCAGACGGACAGACTCAGACAGACAGACAGTCTCAGACTGAAGTCTCAGACAGACAAACAGTCTCAGACGGACAGTCTCAGATAGACAGACAGTCTCAGACGGACAGTCTCAGACAGACAGTCTCAGACAGTCTCAGATGAACAGTCTCAGACAGACAGTCAGGCAGACAGACAGACAGACAGTCACAGGCAGTCGCAGACTGTCACATACAGTCACAGACAGTCACAGACAAATCAGACAGTCACAGATAATCACATACATTCACAGACTAACATAGACAGTCACAGACGGTCACAGACAGTCACAGACAGACAGTCACAGACAGACAGACAGTTACAGACAGACACAGACAGTCACAGACAGTCACAGACAGTCACAGACAGTCACAGACAGACACAGACAGTCAAAGACAGACACAGACAGACAGACAGACAGTCAGAGAGACAGACAGACAAACAGACAGACAGACACACAGACAGACAGACTGACAGACAGACACACAGTCACAGACAGTCACAGACAGTCACAGACAGTCACAGACAGTCACAGACAGTCGCAGACTGTCACAGACAGTCACAGACAATCACAGACAGACAGACACAGACAGACAGTCACACACAGACAGTCACAGACAGACAGTCACAGACAGACAGACAGTCTCAGACGGACAGTCTCAGAAAGAAAAAACAGTCTCAGACGGACAGTCTCAGACAGACAGACAGTCTCAGTCGGACAGTCTCAGACAGGCAGTCAGTCTCAGACGGACAGAATCAGACAGACAGTCAGTCTCAGACGGACAGTCTCAGAAAGACAGTCTCAGACTGTCCGTCTCAGACAGTCTCAGGCGGACAATCTCAGACAGACAGTCAGGCAGACAGACTGACAGACAGACAGACAGACAGACTGACAGACAGACAGACAGTCACAGACAGTCGCAGACAGTCACAGACAGTCACAGGCAGTCACAGACAGTCACAGACAGACAGACAGTCACAGACAGTCACAGACAGTCACAGAGAGACACAGGAAGTCGCAGACAGTCTCAGACAGACAGTCAGTCTCAGACAGACGGTCTCAGACAGTCTCAGACAGTCTCAGACAGACAGTCTCAGCCGGACTGTCTCAGACAAACATTCACTCTCAGACGGACAGTCTCAGACTGACAGAACGTCTCAAACGGACAGACATTCTCAGACGGACGGTCTCAGACAGACAGACAGTCTCAGTCGGACAGTCTCAGACAGACAGTCTCAGACGGACAGTATCAGACAGACAGACAGTCTCAGACGGACGGGCTCAGACAGTCTCAGACGGACGGTCTCAGACTGACAGACAGTCTCAGATGGACAGCCTCAGACAGACAGTCTAAGACCGGCAGTCTCAGGCAGTCTCAGACGGACAGTCTCAGACAGACAGTGAGACAGACAGACATACAGACAGACTGACAGACAGACAGACAGACTGTCACAGACAGTCGCAGACAGTCGCAGACAGTCATTGACAGTCACAGACAGTCACAGACAGTTGCAGACAGTCGCAAACAGTCACAGACGGTCATAGACAGACACAGTCAGTCACAGACAGTCACAGACATTCACAGACATACACAGACAGTCACAGACAGACACAGACAGTCACAGACAGACAGACAGTCACAGACGGACAGACAGTCACAGACAGACAGTCTCAGACTGGCAGCACTAGACAGATGGACAGTCTCAAACGGACAGTCTCTGACGGACAGTCTCAGACAGACAGTCTCAGACGGAGAGTCTCAGACAGACAGTCTCAGTCGGACAGTCTCAGACAGTCAGTCTCAGACGGACAGTCTCAGACAGACAGTCTCAGACGGACAGTCTCAGACAGTCTCAGACGGACAGTCTTAGACAGACAGTCAGACAGACAGACAGACAGATTGACAGACAGACAGACAGGCAGACTGTCAAGGACAGTCGCAGACAGTCACAGACAGACACAGACAGTCACAGACAGACACAGACAGTCACAGACAGACACAGGCAGTCACAGACAGACAGACAGTCACAGACAGACAGTCACAGACAGACACAGACAGACAGACAGACAGAGAGACAGACAGACAGATAGACAGACAGGCAGACAGACAGTCACAGACAGTCACAGACAATCACAGACAGTCACAGACAGTCACAGACAGTCACAGACAGTCACAGACAGTCACAGACAGTCACAGACAGTCACAGACAGTCACAGACAGTCACAGACAGTCAGGCAGACAGACAGACTTACAGACAGACAGACTGACAGACAGACAGACAAACAGTCTCAGTCAGTCACAGACAGTCGCAGACAGTCACAGACAGTCACAGACAATCACAGGCAGTCACAGACAGTCACAGACAGTTACAGACAGACAGACAGTCACAGACAGTTACAGACAGACAGACAGTCACAGACAGACAGACAGTCACAGAGTGACAGACAGACAGTCTCAGACGGACAGTCTCAGACAGACATACATTCTCATACGGACAGTCTCATACAGACAGAACGTCTCAGACGGACAGTCTCAGACAGACAGTCAGGCACACAGACAGACAGACAGACAGACAGACAGACAGACTGTCACAGACAGTCACAGACAGTCACAGACAGTCACAGACAGTCACAGACAGTCTCATACAGTAGCAGACAGTCACAGACAGTCACATACAGTCACATACAGTCACAGACAGTCACATACAGTCACAGACAGTCACAGACTTTCACAGACAGTCACAGACAGTAACAGTCAGACACAGACAGTCACAGACGGACAGAAAGTCACAGACAGACAGTCTCAGACGGACAGTCTCAGACAGTCTCAGACGGACAATCTCAGACAGACAGTCAGGCAGACAGACAGAAAGACAGACAGGCAGACAGTCACAGACAGTCACAGATAGACAGTCACAGACAGACAGTCACAAACAGACAGTCATAGACAGACAGACAGTCACAGACGGACAGTCTCAGACAGACAGAATGTCTCAGACGGACAGTCTCAGATTGACAGACAGTCTCAGACGGACAGACTCAGACAGACAGACAGTCTCAGACGGACAGTCTCAGACAGACAGACAGTCTCAGACGGACAGTCTCAGACGGACGGACACACAGACAGAGGGAAACACGGACAGACGGACAGACAGACAGACAGACAGACAAACAGTCACAGACAGTCACAGACAGTGTCAGACAGTCACAGACCGTCACAGACAGTCACAGACAGTCACAGACAGTCACAGACAGTCACAGACAGTCACAGACAGTCACAGACAGTCACAGACAGTCACAGACAATCACAGAGAGTCAGAGACAGACACAGACAGTCACAGACAGACAGACATTCACAGACAGACACAGACAGTCACAGACAGTCACAGACAGTAACAGAGAGTCACAGAGAGTCACAGACAGTCACAGAGAGTCACAGAGAGTCACAGACAGTCACAGACAGTCACGGACAGTCACAGACAGTCACGGACAGTCACAGACAGTCACAGACAGTCACAGACAGTCACAGACAGTCACAGACAGTCTCATACAGTAGCAGACATTCACAGACAGTCACATACAGTCACATACAGTCACAGACAGTCACATACAGTCACAGACAGTCACAGACTTTCACAGACAGTCACAGACAGTAACAGTCAGACACAGACAGTCACAGACGGACAGAAAGTCACAGACAGACAGTCTCAGACGGACAGTCTCAGACAGTCTCAGACGGACAATCTCAGACAGACAGTCAGGCAGACAGACAGAAAGACAGACAGGCAGACAGTCACAGACAGTCACAGATAGACAGTCACAGACAGACAGTCACAAACAGACAGTCATAGACAGACAGACAGTCACAGACGGACAGTCTCAGACAGACAGAATGTCTCAGACGGACAGTCTCAGATTGACAGACAGTCTCAGACGGACAGACTCAGACAGACAGACAGTCTCAGACGGACAGTCTCAGACAGACAGACAGTCTCAGACGGACAGTCTCAGACGGACGGACACACAGACAGAGGGAAACACGGACAGACGGACAGACAGACAGACAGACAGACAAACAGTCACAGACAGTCACAGACAGTGTCAGACAGTCACAGACCGTCACAGACAGTCACAGACAGTCACAGACAGTCACAGACAGTCACAGACAGTCACAGACAGTCACAGACAGTCACAGACAGTCACAGACGGTCACAGACAGTCACAGACAGTCACAGACAGTCACAGAATGTCACAGACAGTCACAGACAGACACAGAGAGACAGACAGTCACAAACGGTCAGACAGTCACAGACAGACATATAGTCTCAGACGGACAGTCTCAGACAGGCTCAGAGGGACAGTCTCAGACAGACAGTCAGGCAGACAGACGGACAGACAGTCACAGACAGTCACAGACAGTCACAGACAGTCACAGACAGTCACAGACAATCACAGAGAGTCAGAGACAGACACAGACAGTCACAGACAGACAGACATTCACAGACAGACACAGACAGTCACAGACAGTCACAGACAGTAACAGAGAGCCACAGAGAGTCACAGACAGTCACAGAGAGTCACAGAGAGTCACAGACAGTCACAGACAGTCACGGACAGTCACAGACAGTCACGGACAGTCACAGACAGTCACAGACAGTCACAGAGAGTCACAGACAGTCACAGACAGTCACAGAGAGTCAAAGACAGTCGCAGACAGAAACAGACACTCACAGACAGTCACAGACAGTCACAGACAGTCACAGACAGTCACAGACAGTCACAGACAGTCACAGACAGTCACAGACAGTCACAGACAGACAGTCACAGACAGACAGTCACAGACAGACAGTCACAGACAGACAGACAGTCATAGACAGACAGACTGTCACAGACAGACAGACAGTCTCAGACTGACAGTCTCAGACGGACAGACAGTCATAGACAGACAGTCAGTCACAGACAGATCGACAGTCTCAGACTGACAGTCTCAGACAAACAGTCAGACAGTATCAGACGGACAGTCTCAGACAGACAGACAGTCTCAGACGGGCAGTCTCAGACAGACAGACAGTCTCAGACGGACAGTCCCAGACAGACAGTCTCAGACAGACAGAATGTCTCTTTCGGACAGTCTCAGATAGACAGACAGTCTCAGACGGACAGACTCAGACAGACAGACAGTCTAGGACGGACAGTTTCAGACAGACAGACAGTCTCAGACGGACAGTCTCAGACAGACAGTCTCAGACGGACAGTCTCAGACAGTCTCAGAGGGACAGTCTAAGACAGAGAGTCAGACAGACAGACAGGCAGACTGACAGACAGACACACAGACAGACGGACAGACAGACAGACAGACAGACAAACAGTCACAGTCAGTCACAGACATTGTCAGACAGTGACAGACCGTCACAGACAGTCACAGACTGTCGCAGAGAGTCACAGACAGTCACAGACAGTCACAGACAGACACAGACAGTAACAGAAAGTCACAGACAGTTACAGACGGTCACAGACAGTCACAGACAGTCGCAGACACTCACGGACAGTCACAGACAGTCAAGGACAGTCACAGACAGTCACAGACAGTCTCAGAGAGTCACAGACAATCACAGGGAGTCACAGACAGTCAAAGACAGTCACAGACAGTCACAGACAGTCTCGGACAGTCACAGACAGTAACAGACAGTCACAGACAGTCACAGACAGTCACAGACAGTCACAGACAGTCACAGACAGTCACAGACAGTCACAGACAGACAGACAGACAGTCACAGACAGTCACAGATAGACAGTCACAAACAGACAGTCATAGACAGACAGACAGTCACAGACAGACCGACAGTCTCAGACAGACAGTCTCAGACAGACAGACAGTCTCAGACGGACAGTCTCAGACAGACAGAATGTCTCAGACGGACAGTCTCAGACGGACTGTCTCAGACAGACAGACAGACAGTCTCAGAAGGACAGTCTCAGACAGACAGTCTCAGACGGACGGACACACAGACAGAGGGACACACAGACAGACGGACAGACAGACAGACAGACAGACAGACAAACAGTCACAGACAGTCACAGACAGTGTCAGACAGTCACAGACCGTCACAGACAGTCACTGGCAGTCTTTGACAGTCACAGACAGTCACAGACAGTCACAAAGAGTGACAGACTGTCACAGACAGTCACAGACAGTCACAGACAGTCACAGACAGTCACAGACAGTCACGGAAAATCACAGACAGTCGCAAACAGTCACAGACAGTCACAGACAGTCACAGACAGTCACAGACAGTCACAGACAGTCTCAGACAGACAGACAGTCTCAGTCGGACAGTCTCAGTTGGACAGTCTCAGACAGACATACAGACAGTCTCAGACGGACAGACTCAGACAGACAGACAGTCTCAGACGGACAGTCTCAGACAGACAGACAGACTCAGACGGACAGTCTCAGACAGACAGTCTCAGACGGACAGTCTCAGACAGTCTCAGAGGGACAGTTTCAGACAGAGAGTCAGGCAGACAGACAGACAAACAGACAGACAGACAGTCACAGACAGTCGCAAACAGTCACAGACAGTCACATACAATCACAGACTCTCACAGACAGACGCAGACAGTCACAGACAGTCACAGACAGACAGTCACAGACAGACAGACAGTCACAGACAGACAGACAGTTTCAGACGGACAGTCTCAGACAGACAGACAGTCTCAGAGGGACAGTCTCAGACAGACAGACAGTCTTAGACGGACAACCTTACACAGACAGACAGTCTCAGATGGACAGTCTCAGAAAGACAGACAGTCTCAGACGGACAGTCTCAGACAGACAGTCTAAGACGGACAGTCTCAGACATTCTCAGACGGACAGTCTCAGACAGACAGTCAGGCACACAGACAGACAGACAGACAGACAGACAGACAGACTGTCACAGACAGTCACAGACAGTCACAGACAGTCACAGACAGTCTCATACAGTAGCAGACAGTCACATACAGTCACAGACAGTCACAGACTTTCACAGACAGTCACAGACAGTAACAGTCAGACACAGACAGTCACAGACGGACAGAAAGTCACAGACAGACAGTCTCAGAAGGACAGTCTCAGACAGTCTCAGACGGACAATCTCAGACAGACAGTCAGGCAGACAGACAGAAAGACAGACAGGCAGACAGTCACAGACAGTCACAGATAGACAGTCACAGACAGACAGTCACAAACAGACAGTCATAGACAGACAGACAGTCACAGACGGACAGTCTCAGACAGACAGAATGTCTCAGACGGACAGTCTCAGATTGACAGACAGTCTCAGACGGACAGACTCAGACAGACAGACAGTCTCAGACGGACAGTCTCAGACAGACAGACAGTCTCAGACGGACAGTCTCAGACGGACGGACACACAGACAGAGGGAAACACGGACAGACGGACAGACAGACAGACAGACAGACAAACAGTCACAGACAGTCACAGACAGTGTCAGACAGTCACAGACCGTCACAGACAGTCACAGACAGTCACAGACAGTCACAGATAGTCACAGACAGTCACAGACAGTCACAGACGGTCACAGACAGTCCCAGACAGTCACAGACAGTCACAGAATGTCACAGACAGTCACAGACAGACACAGAGAGACAGACAGTCACAAACAGTCAGACAGTCACAGACAGACATATAGTCTCAGACGGACAGTCTCAGACAGGCTCAGAGGGACAGTCTCAGACAGACAGTCAGGCAGACAGACGGACAGACAGTCACAGACAGTCACAGACAGTCACAGACAGTCACAGACAGTCACAGACAGTAACAGACAGACACAGACAGTCACAGACACACAGACAGTCACATACAGACAGTCTCAGACGGACAGTCTCAGACAGACAGTCTCAGACGGACAGTCTCAGACAGTCTCAGACGGACAATCTCAGACAGACAGTCAGGCAGACAGACAGACAGACAGACAGACAGACAGCAGACAGACAGCAGACAGTCACAGACAGTCACAGACAGTCACAGACAGTCACAGACAGTCAAAGAGAGTCACAGACAGTCACAGACAGTCACAGACAGTCACAGACAGTCACAGACAGTCACAGACAGTCACAGACAGACACAGACAGTCACAGACACACAGGCAGTCACAGACAGACAGACAGTCATAGACAGACAGACAGTCACAGACAGACAGACAGTCTCAGACTGACAGTCTCAGACAGACAGACAGTCTCAGACGGACAGTCTCAGACAGACAGACAGTCATAGACAGACAGACAATCACAGACAGACAGACAGTCTCAGACTGACAGTCTCAGACAGACAGACAGTCACAGACGGACAGTCTCAGACAGACAGTCTCAGACGGACAGTCTCAGATAGACAGACAGTCTTAGACGGACAGACTCAGACAGGCAGACAGTCTCAGACGGACAGTCTCAGACAGACAGACAGTCTCAGACGGAGAGTCTCAGACAGACAGTCTCAGACGGAGAGCCTCAGACAGTCTCAGAGGGACAGTCTAGGACAGAGAGTCAGGCAGACAGACAGACAGACAGACAGACACACAGACAGACGGACAGACAGAGAGACAAACAGTCACAGACAGTCACAGACAGTCACAGACAGTCACAGACAATCACAGACAGTCACAGACAGTCACATACAGTCACAGACTTTCACAGACAGTCACAGACAGACGCACAGACAGACACACAGACAGACACTCAGACAGACACGCAGGGAGACACACAGACAGACACACAGACAGACACACAGACAGACACACAGACAGACACACAGACAGACACACAGACAGACACACAGACAGACACACAGACAGTCACAGACAGACAGACAGTCACAGACAGTCACAGACAGACAAAGACAGACACAGACAGACAGACAGACAGACAGAGAGACAGACAGACTGACAGACAGACAGACAGACAGTCACCGACGGTCACAGACAGTCACAGACAGTCACAGACAGACACAGACAGTAACAGAAAGTCACAGACATTCACAGACAGACAAAGACAGACACAGACAGACAGACAGACAGAGAGACAGACAGACAGTCACCGACGGTCACAGACAGTCACAGACAGACAAAGACAGACACAGACAGACAGACAGACAGACAGAGAGACAGACAGACTGACAGACAGACAGACAGACAGTCACCGACGGTCACAGACAGTCACAGACAGTCACAGACAGTCACAGACAGCCGCAGACAGTCACAGACAGTCACGGACAGTCTCAGAGAGTCACAGATAGTCACAGATAGTAACAGAGAGTCACAGACAGTCACAGACAGTCACAGACAGTCACAGACAGTCTCAGACAGTCACAGACAGTCACAGACAGTCACAGACAGACAGTCACAGACAGACAGTCTCAGACTGACAGTCTCAGACAGACAGACAGTCACAGACGGACAGTCTCAGACAGACAGAATGTCTCAGACGGACAGTCTCAGATAGACAGACAGTCTCAGACGGACAGACTCAGACAGACAGACAGTCTCAGACGGACAGTCTCAGACAGACAGTCTCAGACGGACAGTCTCAGACAGTCTCAGACGGACAATCTCAGACAGACAGTCAGGCAGACAGACAGACAGACAGACAGACAGACAGCAGACAGTCACAGACAGTCACAGACAGTCACAGACAGTCACAGACAGTCACAGACAGTCACAGAGAGTCACAGACAGTCACAGACAGTCACAGACAGTCACAGACAGCCGCAGACAGTCACAGACAGTCACGGACAGTCTCAGAGAGTCACAGATAGTCACAGAGAGTCACAGACAGTCACAGACAGTCACAGACAGTCACAGACAGTCACAGATAGACACAGACAGTAACAGAATGTCACAGACAGTCACAGACAGTCACAGACAGTCACAGACAGTCACAGACAGTCATAGACAGTCACAGACAGTCACAAACAGTCACTGACAGTCACACACAGTCACGGACAGTCACAGACATTCACGGACAGTCACAGACAGTCACGGACAGTCACGGACATTCACAGAAAGACACGGACAGTCTCAAACAGACACAGACAGCCACAGACAGTCACAGACAGTCACAGACATTCACAGACAGACAGTAACAGACAGACAGTCACAGACAGACAGTCATAGACAGACAGACAGTCACAGACAGACAGTCTCAGACGGACAGTCTCAGACAGACAGACAGTCTCAAACGGACAGTCTCAGACAGACAGAATGTCTCAGACGGACAGTCTCAGATAGACAGACAGTCTCAGACGGACAGACTCAGACAGACAGACAGTTTTAGACGGACAGTCTCAGACTGACAGACAGTCTCAGACGGACAGACAGACAGACAAACAGTCACAGACAGTCACAGACAGTCGCAGACAGTCACAGACTGTCACAGACAGTCACAAACAGACACACAGACAGACACACAGAGAGACACACAGACAGACACAGAGACAGACACACAGGGAGACACACAGACAGACACACAGACAGACACACAGACAGTCACAGACAGTCACAGACAGACAGACAGTCACAGACAGTCACAGACATACACAGACAGACACAGACAGACAGACAGACAGACAGAGAGACAGACAGACAGACAGACAGACAGACAGACAGACAGACAGACAGGCATCGACGGTCACAGACAGTCACAGACAGTCACAGACAGACACAGACAGTAACAGATATTCACAGACAGTCACAGACAGTCACAGACAGTCACAGACAGTCACAGACAGTCACAGACAGTCATAGACTGTCACAGACAGACACAGACAGACAGACAGACAGACAGAGAGACAGACAGAGAGACAGACAGACAGTCAGACAGACAGACAGACAGACACACAGTCTCATACAGTCGCAGACAGTCACTCACAGTCACCGACCGTCACAGACAGTCACAGAGAGTCATAGACAGACACAGACAGTCACAGACTGTCACAGATAGTCACAGACAGTCACAGACAGTCACAGACAGTCACAGACAGTCACAGACAGTCACAGACAGTCACAGACAGTCACAGACAGTCACAGACAGTCACAGACAGTCACAGACAGTCACAGACAGTCACAGACAGTCACAGACAGTCACAGACAGTCACAGACAGACAGTCTCAGACAGACAGACAGTCACAGACAGACAGACAGACAGAGAGTCACAGACGGACAGTCTCAGAAAGACAGACAGTCTCAGACGGACAGTCTCAGACAGACAGACAGTCTCAGTCGGACTGTCTCAGACAGACAGTCTCAGACGGACAGACTCAGACAGACAGACAGTCAGAGACAGACAGACAGACAGAGAGTCACAGACGGACAGTCTCAGAAAGACAGACAGTCTCAGACTGACAGTCTCAGACAGACAGACAGTCTCAGTCTGACTGTCTCAGACAGACAGACAGTCTCAGACGGACAGACTCAGACAGACAGACAGTCAGAGACAGACAGTCTTAGACAGACAGACAGTCTCAGACGGACAGTCTCAGACAGACAGTCTCAGACGGACAGTCTCAGACAGTCTCAGTGGGACAGTCTCAGACAGAGAGTAAGACAGACAGACAGACAGACAGACTGTCACAGACAGTCACAGACAGTCACAGACAGTCACAGACAGTCACAGACAGTCACAGAGAGACAGTCACAGACAGACAGACAGTCACAGACAGACAGACAGTCACAGACAGACAGTCACAAATAGACAGACAGACAGTTTCAGACGGAGAGTCTCAGACATACAGACATTCACAGACAGACAGACAGTCACAGAGAGACAGACAGTCACTGACAGACAGGCAGTTAAAGACAGACAGACAGACAGTGCCAGACGGACAGTCTCAGACGGACAGTCTCAGATGGACAGTCTCAGACGGACAGTCTCAGACGGACAGTCTCAGACAAACAGGCTGTCTCAGACGGACAGTTTCAGACAGATAGACAGTCTGATACGGACAGTCTCAGATAGACAGACATTCTGAGACGGACAGTCTCGGACAGACAGTCTGAGACGGACAGTCTCAGACAGAAAGACAGTCTCAGACGAACAGTCTCAGACAGACAGTTTCAGACGGACAGTCTGAGACAGACAGACAGACAGACAGACAGACAGACACACAGACAGACAGACGGACAGACAGACAGACAAACAGTCACAGACAGTCACAGACAGTCACAGACAGTCACAGACAGTCACAGACAGTCACAGACAGTCACAGACAGTCACAGACAGTCATAAACAGACACACAGACAGACACACAGACAGACACACAGAGAGACACACCGACAGACACAAAGGCAAACACACAGACAGACACACAGACAGTCACAGACAGACAGACGGTCACAGACAAGCACAAACGGTCACAGAGAGTCACAGACATTCATCGAGAGTCACAGAGTGTCACCGTCAATCACAGACAGTCACAGACAGTCACAGACAGTCACAGACAGTCACAGACAGTCACAGACAGACAGACAGCTACAGACAGACAGTCAGACAGTCTCAGACGGACAGTCTCAGACAGACAGACAGTCTCAGACGGACAGTCTCGCACAGACAGACAGTCTGAGACTGACAGTATCAGACAGACATAAAGTCTCAGACGGACAGTCTCAGACAGACAGACAGTCTGAGACGGACAGTCTCAGACAGACAGTCTCAGACGGACAGTCTCTGACAGACAGACAGTCTCAAATGGACAGTCTCAGACAGACAGTCTCAGACGGACAGTCTCAGACAGACAGTCTCAGACAGACAGACAGTCTCAGACGGACAGACTCAGACAGACAGACAGTCTCAGACGGACAGTCACAGACAGACAGACAGTCTCAGACGGACAGTCTCAGACAGACAGACAGTCTCAGACGGACAGTCTCAGACAGACAGTCTAAGACGGACAGTCTCAGACAGCCTCAGACGGACACACTCAGTCAGAGAGTCAGGCAGACAGACAGAAAGACAGTCTGTCAGACAGTGAAAGAGAATCACAGACAGTCACAGACAGCCACAGACAGTCACACACAGTCACAGAGTGTCACAGACAGTAACAGAAAGACACACAGACAGACACACAGACAGTCACTGGTGAGAAACAGTCACAGACAGACACAGATAGTCACAGACAGTCACAGACAGACACACACAGTAACAGACAGTCACAGACAGACGCAGACAGTAACAGACAGTCACAGACAGTCACAGACATTCACCGACAGTCACAGACAGTCTCAGACAGTCACAGACAGACAGTCTCAGACAGACAGTCACAGACTGATTGACAGTCACAGACTGACAGTAACACACAGACAGACAGGCAGTCTCAGACAGACAGACAGATTTAGACAGACAGACTCAGACAGACAGTCTCAGACGGACAGTCTCAGACAGACAGACAGTCTCAGACGGACAGTCTCAGACAGACAGTCTCAGACGTGCAGTCTCAGACATTCTCAGATGGATAGTAACAGACAGAGAGTCAGGCAGACAGACAGACTGACAGACAGACAGACAGGCACGGACTGTCACAGACAGTCACAGACAGACAGTCACAGACAGTCACAGACAGTCACAGACAGAGAGACTGTCACAGACAAACAGACAGTCACAGACAGACAGTCACAGACAGACAGACAGACAGTCTCAGACGGACAGTCTCAGAAAGACAGACAGTCACAGACAGTCACAGACAGTCACAGAAAGTCACAGACAGTCACAGACAGACACAGACAGTCACAGAATGTCACAGACAGTCACAGACAGTCACAGACAGTCACAGAATGTCACAGACAGTCACAGACAGCCGCAGAGAGACAGACATAGACAGAGAGACAGTCACAGACAGACAGACAGTCACAGACAGACAGACAGTCTCAGACGGACAGTCTCAGACAGACAGACAGACAATCTCAGACGGACTGACTCAGACAGACAGACAGTCTCAGACGGAACGTCTCAGACAGACAGACAGTCTCAGACGGGTAGTCTCAGACAAACAGTCTCAGACAGGCTCTGAGGGACAGTCTCAGACAGACAGTCAGGCATACAGACGGACAGACAGACATACAGACAGAGAGACAGAATGTCACAGACAGTTGCAAACAGTGACAGACACTCACAGACAGTCACAGACATTCACAGACAAACACAGACAATCAAAGACAGACACAGTCAGTCACAGACAGACAGACAGTCACAGACAGACAGTCTCAGACGGACAGTCTCAGACAGAATGACAGTCTCTGACGGACAGTCTCATACAGACAGACAGTCTCAGACGGACTGTCCCAGACAGACAGACAGTCTCAGACGGACAGTCACAGACAGACAGACAGTCTCAGACGGACAGTCCCAGACAGACAGACAGTCTCAGACGGACAGTCTCAGACAGAGAGTCTCAGACGGGCAGTCTCAGACAGACAGACAGTCTCAGATGGACAGGCTCAGACAGACAGACACAGACGGAGAGTCTCAGACAGTCTCAGACGGACAGTCTCAGACTGACAGTCAGACAGACAGACAGACAGACTGACACACAGACAGACAGACAGTCCTAGACAGTCCCAGACATTCCCAGACAGTCACAGACAGTCCCAGACAGTCCCAGACAGTCACAGACAATCGCAGACAGTCACAGACAGTCAGAGACAGACACAGACAGTCACAGACAGTCACAGACAGATACAGACAGTCACTGACAGACACAGATAGTCACAGACAGACACAGACAATCACAGACAGACAGACAGTCACAGACAGACAGACAGACAGACAGTCTCAGACGGCCAGTCTCTTACAGAATGACAGTCTCAGACAGACAGACAGTCTGAGACGGACATTCTCAGACAGACAGTCTCAGACGGACAGTTTCAGACAGACAGACAGTCTCAGATGGACAGTCTCAGACAGACAAACAGTCTCAGACGAACAGTCTCAGACAGACAGACAGTCTCAGACAGGCTATCTCAGACAGACAGACAGTCTCAGACGGACAGACAGTCTCAGACGGACAGTCTCAGACAGAGAGTCTCAGACGGACAGTCTCAGACAGTCTCAGACGGACTGTCTCAGACAGACAGACAGTTTCAGACGGACAGTCTCAGACAGACAGTCTCAGACGGACAGTCTCAGACAGTCTCAGACGGACAGTCTGAGACAGACAGTCAGACAGTCAGACACACAGACAGACAGACAGACAGACTGACAGACAGACAGACAGACAGTCACAGACAGTCCCAGACAGTCACAGATAGTCACAAACAGTCAGACAGTCACAGACAGACAGACAGTCACTGAGAGACAGACAGTCAGAGAGAGACAGACAGTTACAGACAGACAGACAGACAGTCTCAAACGGACAGTCTCAGACAGACAGACAGTCTCAGACGGACAGTCTCACACAGACAGACAGTCTCAGACGGACAGTATCAGGCAGTCAGAAAGTCTCAGACGGACAGTCTCAGACAGACAGACAGTCTGAGACGGACATTCTCAGACAGACAGTCTCAGACGGACAGTCTCAGACAGACAGACAGTCTCAGATGGACAGTCTCAGACAGACAAACAGTCTCAGACGGACAGTCTCAGACAGACAGACAGTCTCAGACGGACTGTCTCAGACAGACAGACAGTCTCAGACAGACAGACAGTCTCAGACGGACAGTCTCAGACAGAGAGTCTCAGACGGACAGTCTCAGACAGTCTCAGACGGACTGTCTCAGACAGACAGACAGTTTCAGACGGACAGTCTCAGACAGACAGTCTCAGACGGACAGTCTCAGACAGACTCAGACGGACAGTCTGAGACAGACAGTCAGACAGTCAGACAGACAGACAGACAGACAGACAGACTGACAGACAGACAGACAGACAGACAGTCACAGACAGTCCCAGACAGTCACAGATATTCACAGACAGTCACAGACAGTCACAGACAGTCACAGACAATCACAGACAGTCACAGACAGTCACAGACAGTCATAGACAGTCACAGACAGTCACAGAAAGACACAGACAATCACATACAGTCACAGACATTCATAGACAGACACAGACAGTCACAGACAGACACAGACAGTCACAGACAGACAGACAGTCACAGACAGACAGACAGTCACAGACAGACAGTCTCAGACGGACAGTCTCGGACTGAATGACAGTCTCAGACTGACAATCTCAGACAGACAGACAGTCTCAGACGGACAGTCCCAGACAGACAGACAGTCTCAGACGGACTGTCTCAGACAGACAGACAGTCTCAGACGGACAGTCTCAGACAGACAGTCTCAGACGGACAGCCTCAGACAGACAGTCTCAGACGGACAGTCTCAGACAGACAGTCTCAGACGGACAGTCTCAGACAGACAGACAGTCTCAGACGGACAGTCTCAGAGAGACAGTCTCAGACGGAGAGTCTCAGACAGTCTCAGACGGACAGTCTCAGACAGACAGTCAGGCAGACAGACAGACAGACAGACAGACAGACAGACAGACTGTCACAGACAGACGCAGACCGTCACATACAGTCACAGACAGTCACAGACAGTCACAGACAGTCACAGACAGACACGGACAGTCACAGACAGTCACGGACATTCACAGACAAACACAGACAGTCAAAGACAGACAGAGAGTCACAGACAGACAGACAGTCACAGTTAGACAGTCACAGACAGACAGTCTCAGACAGAATGACAGTCTCTGATGGACAGTCTCAGACAAACATACAGTCTCAGACGGACAGTCCCAGACAGACAGACAGTTTCAGACGGACAGTCTCAGACAGACAGACTGTCTCAGACGGACAGTCTCAGACAGACAGTCTTAGACGGACAGTCTCAGACAGACAGTCTCAGACGGACAGTCTCTGACAGACAATCTCAGAAGTACAGTCTCAGACGGACTGTCTCAGACAGACAGTATCAGACAGACAGACACAGACAGTCACAGACAGACTGTCACAGAAAGACAGTCACAGACAGACAGTCACAGAGAGACAGTCACAGACAGACAGTCACCGACGGACAGTTTCAGACAGACTGTCTCAGACGGATAGTTTCAGACAGACTGTCTTAGGCGGACAGTCTCAGACAGACAGCCTCAGACAGAGAGACTCCAACAGACATTCACAGACAGACAACAGACAGACAGACACACAGACAAACAGACACAGACAGTCACAGGCAGACATTCATTGACAGAGAGTCACAGACAGACAGTCACAGACAGACACACAGACAGTCAGACAGACAGACAGACAGACAAACACAGTCACAGGCAGTCTTTGACAGTCACAGACAGTCACAGCGAGTCACAGACAGTTACAGACAGTCACAGACAGTCGCAAACTGTCACAGACAGTCACAGACAGTCACAGAGAGTCACAGACAGTCACAGACAGTCACAGACCGTCACAGACAGTCACAGACAGACACAGACAGTCACAGATAATCACAGACAGACAGATAGTTACAGACAGACAGACAGTCACAGACAGACAGACAGTCACAGAGAAACAGACAGTCACAGACAGACAGGCTGTTACAGACAGGCAGACAGTCTCAGACGGACAGTCTCAGACAGACAGACAGTCTCAGACGGACAGTCTCAGACAGACAGACAATCTCTGACGGACAGTTTCAGACAGATAGAAAGTCTCAGACGGACAGTCTCAAACACACAGACAGTATGAGACGGACAGTCTCAGACAGACAGTCTCAGACAGACAGTCTCAGACAGACAGACTGTCTCAGACGGACAGTCTCAGACAGACATTTTCAAACGGACAGTCTGAGTCAGACAGACAGACAGACAGACAGACACACAGACAGACAGGCACACAGACAGACAGACGGACAGACAGACAGACAAACAGTCACAGACCGTCTCAGTCAGTCTCAGACAGTCACAGACAGTCACAGACAGTCACAGACAGTCACAGACAGTCACAGACAGTCACAGACAGTCACAGACAGTCACAGACAGTCACAGACCGTCACAGACAGTCGCAGACAGACACAGACAGTCACAGATAATCACAGACAGACAGATAGTTACAGACAGACAGACAGTCACAGACAGACAGACAGTCACAGAGAAACAGACAGTCACAGACAGACAGGCAGTTACAGACAGACAGACAGTCTCAGACGGACAGTCTCAGACAGACAGACAGTCTCAGACGGACAGTCTCAGACAGACAGACAATCTCAGACGGACAGTTTCAGACAGATAGAAAGTCTCAGACGGACAGTCTCAAACACACAGACAGTCTGAGACGGACAGTCTCAGACAGACAGTCTCAGACAGACAGTCTCAGACGGACAGTCTCAGACAGACATTTTCAAACGGACAGTCTGAGACAGACAGACAGACTGACAGAAAGACACACAGACAGACAGACACACAGACAGACAGACAGACAGACAGACAAACAGTCAGAGACCGTCTCAGACAGTCACAGACAGTCACATACAGTCACAGACAGTCACAGACAGTCACAGACAGTCACAGACAGTCACAGACAGTCACAGACAGACACACAGACAGACACACAGACAGACACACAGACAGACACACAGACAGACACACAGACAGACACACTAGGAGACACACAGACAGACAAACATACAGACACACAGACAGACACACAGACAGTCACAGACAGGCAGACAATCACTGACAGTCACAGACAGTCACAGACAGTCACCGACAGTCACAGACAGTACCAGACAGTCACAGACAGTCACAGACAGTCACAAACAGTCACAGACAGTCACAGACAGTCACAGACAGTCACAGACAGTCACAGACATTCACAAACAGTCACAGACAGACACAGACAGACAGAAAGACAGAGAGACAGAAAGTCAGACAGACAGACAGACAGACAGTCACAGACGGTCACAGACAGTCACAGACAGTCACAGACAGTCACTGACAGACACAGACATTCACAGAAAGTCACAGACAGTCACAGACAGTTACAGACAGACACAGACAGTCACAGACAGTCACAGACAGTCACAGACAGTCACAGACAGTCACAGACAGTCACAGACAGACACAGACAGTCACAGACAGTCACAGACAGTCACAGACAGACACAGACAGACAGACAGATAGACAGATTGACAGACACACAGACAGACACACAGACAGACACACAGACAGACACACAGACATAGACAGACAGACATTCACAGACAGACAGAGAGACAGTCTCAGACGGACAGTCTCAGACAGACAGACAGTCTCAGACGGACAATCTCAGACAGTCAGACAGTCTCAGACGGACAGTCTCAGACAGACAGACAGTCTCAGTCGGATCGTCTCAGACAGACAGTTTCAGACGGACAGTCTGTAACAGACAGACACACAGGCAGACAGACGGACACACAGACAGACAAACAGACAAACAGTCACAGACAGTCACAGACAGTCACAGACAGTCACAGACAGTCACATACAGTCACAGACAGTCACAGACAGTCACAGACAGACACACAGACAGTCACACTGACAGACACACAGACAGACACACAGGGAGACACACAGACAGACACACAGACAGACACACAGACAGACACACAGACAGACACACAGACAGACACACAGACAGACACACAGAAAGTCACAGACAGACAGTCACAGACAGTCGCAGACAGTCACAGACAGTCACAGACAGTCACAGACAGACACACACCGTCACAGACAATCACAGACAGTCACAGTCAGTCACAGACAGACAGACAGTCTCTGACAGACAGTCTCAGACAGACAGTCTCAGACAGACAGACTGTCTCAGACAGACAGTCTCAGACAGACATTTTCAAACGGTCAGTCTGTCTGTCTGACAGACAGAAAGACACACAGACAGACAGACACACAGACAGACAGACAGACAGACAGACAGACAAACAGTCACAGACCGTCTCAGACAGTCACAGACAGTCACATACAGTCACAGACAGTCACAGACAGTCACAGACAGTCACAGACAGTCACAGACAGACACACAGACAGACACACAGACAGACATACAGACAGACACACAGACAGACACACTAGGAGACACACAGACAGACACACAGACAGTCACAGACAGACACAGACAGACAGACAGACAGACAGATTGACAGACACACAGACAGACACACAGACAGACAGACACAGACAGACAGACATTCACAGACAGACAGAGAGACAGTCTCAGACGGACAGTCTCAGACGGACAATCTCAGACAGTCAGACAGTCTCAGACGGACAGTCTCAGACAGACAGACAGTCTCAGTCGGACCGTCTCAGACAGACAGTTTCAGACGGACAGTCTGTAACAGACAGACACACAGACAGACAGACGGACAGACAGACAGACAAACAGACAAACAGTCACAGACAGTCACAGACAGTCACAGACAGTCACAGACAGTCACAGACAGTCACAGACAGTCACATAGAGTCACATAGAGTCACAGACATTCACAGACAGTCACAGACAGACACACAGACAGTCACACTGACAGACACACAGACAGACACAGAGGGATACACACAGACAGTCACACAGACAGACACACAGACAGACACACAGACAGACACACAGACAGACACACAGACAGACACACAGAAAGTCACAGACAGACAGTCACAGACAGTCACAGACAGTCACAGACAGTCACAGACAGTCACAGACAGACACACACCGTCACAGACAATCACAGACAGTCACTGACAGTCACAGACAGGCAGACAGTCACAGACAGACAGACTGTCACATAGAGACAGACAGTCACATTCAGATAGGCAGTTACAGACAGACAGACAGACAGACAGTCTCAGGCGGACAGTCTCAGACAGACACACAGTCTCAGACAGACAGTCTCAGACAGACAGACAGTCTCAGACGGACATTGTCAGACAGACAGACAGTCTGAGACGGATAGTCTCCGACAGACAGTCTCAGACGGACAGTCTCAGACAGACAGACAGTCTCAGACGGACAGTCTCAGACAGACAGTTTCAGACGGACAGTCTGAGACAGACAAACAGACAGACACACAGACAGACATACGGACGGACAGACAGACAGACAAACAATCACAGACAGTCTCAGACATCCACAGACAGTCACAGACAGTCACAGACAGACAAACAGACAGACACACAGACAGACACACAGAGAGACACACAGACAGACAAACAGGCAGACACACAGACAGACACACAGACAGTCACAGACAGACAGACGGTCACAGACAGTCACAGACAGTCACAGACAGTCACAGACAGTCACAGTGGGTCGCAGACAGTCACAGACAGACACAGACAGACAGACAGACAGACAGACAGAAAGACAGACAGACAGACAGACAGACAGACAGACAGACAGACAAACAGTCAGTCTCATACAGACAATCTCAGACAGACAGTCACAGACAGACAGTCACAGACAGACAGACAGACAGATATTCAAAATGTCACAGATAGTCATAGGCAGTCTTTGGCAGTCACAGACAGTCACAGATAGTCACAGACAGTCGCAGACAGTCACAGACAGTCACAGACAGTCTCAGAGAGACGCAGAAGATCACATACTGTCGCAGACAGTCACAGACAGTCACAGACAGTCACAGACAGTCACAGACAGTCACAGACAGTCACAGACAGTCACAGACAGTCACAGACAGTCACAGACAGTCACAGACAGTCACAGACAGTCACAGACAGTCACAGACAGTCACAGACAGTCACAGACACTGACAGTCAGTCACAGTCAGACAGACAATCACAGACAGACAGTCACAGACAGATAGACAGTCACAGAGAGACAGACAGTCAAAGACAGACAGGCAGTTACAGACAGACAGACAGACAGTCTCAGACGGGCTGTTTCAGACAGACAGTGAGACTCAGACGGACAGTCTCAGACAGGCAGACAGTCTCAGAAGGACAGTCTCAGACAGACAGACAGTCTCAGACGGACAGACTCAGACAGACAGACAGTCTCAGACTGAAGTCTCAGACAGACAAACAGTCTCAGACGGACAGTCTCAGATAGACAGACAGTCTCAGACGGACAGTCTCAGACAGACAGTCTCAGACAGTCTCAGATGAACAGTCTCAGACAGACAGTCAGGCAGACAGACAGACAGACAGTCACAGGCAGTCGCAGACTGTCACATACAGTCACAGACAGTCACAGACAAATCAGACAGTCACAGATAATCACATACATTCACAGACTAACATAGACAGTCACAGACGGTCACAGACAGTCACAGACAGACAGTCACAGACAGACAGACAGTTACAGACAGACACAGACAGTCACAGACAGTCACAGACAGTCACAGACAGTCACAGACAGACACAGACAGTCAAAGACAGACACAGACAGACAGACAGACAGTCAGAGAGACAGACAGACAAACAGACAGACAGACACACAGACAGACAGACTGACAGACAGACACACAGTCACAGACAGTCACAGACAGTCACAGACAGTCACAGACAGTCACAGACAGTCGCAGACAGTCACAGACAGTCACAGACAATCACAGACAGACAGACACAGACAGACAGTCACACACAGACAGTCACAGACAGACAGTCACAGACAGACAGACAGTCTCAGACGGACAGTCTCAGAAAGAAAAAACAGTCTCAGACGGACAGTCTCAGACAGACAGACAGTCTCAGTCGGACAGTCTCAGACAGGCAGTCAGTCTCAGACGGACAGAATCAGACAGACAGTCAGTCTCAGACGGACAGTCTCAGAAAGACAGTCTCAGACTGTCCGTCTCAGACAGTCTCAGGCGGACAATCTCAGACAGACAGTCAGGCAGACAGACTGACAGACAGACAGACAGACAGACTGACAGACAGACAGACAGTCACAGACAGTCGCAGACAGTCACAGACAGTCACAGGCAGTCACAGACAGTCACAGACAGACAGACAGTCACAGACAGTCACAGACAGTCACAGAGAGACACAGGAAGTCGCAGACAGTCTCAGACAGACAGTCAGTCTCAGACAGACGGTCTCAGACAGTCTCAGACAGTCTCAGACAGACAGTCTCAGCCGGACTGTCTCAGACAAACATTCACTCTCAGACGGACAGTCTCAGACTGACAGAACGTCTCAAACGGACAGACATTCTCAGACGGACGGTCTCAGACAGACAGACAGTCTCAGTCGGACAGTCTCAGACAGACAGTCTCAGACGGACAGTATCAGACAGACAGACAGTCTCAGACGGACGGGCTCAGACAGTCTCAGACGGACGGTCTCAGACTGACAGACAGTCTCAGATGGACAGCCTCAGACAGACAGTCTAAGACCGGCAGTCTCAGGCAGTCTCAGACGGACAGTCTCAGACAGACAGTGAGACAGACAGACATACAGACAGACTGACAGACAGACAGACAGACTGTCACAGACAGTCGCAGACAGTCGCAGACAGTCATTGACAGTCACAGACAGTCACAGACAGTTGCAGACAGTCGCAAACAGTCACAGACGGTCATAGACAGACACAGTCAGTCACAGACAGTCACAGACATTCACAGACATACACAGACAGTCACAGACAGACACAGACAGTCACAGACAGACAGACAGTCACAGACGGACAGACAGTCACAGACAGACAGTCTCAGACTGGCAGCACTAGACAGATGGACAGTCTCAAACGGACAGTCTCTGACGGACAGTCTCAGACAGACAGTCTCAGACGGAGAGTCTCAGACAGACAGTCTCAGTCGGACAGTCTCAGACAGTCAGTCTCAGACGGACAGTCTCAGACAGACAGTCTCAGACGGACAGTCTCAGACAGTCTCAGACGGACAGTCTTAGACAGACAGTCAGACAGACAGACAGACAGATTGACAGACAGACAGACAGGCAGACTGTCAAGGACAGTCGCAGACAGTCACAGACAGACACAGACAGTCACAGACAGACACAGACAGTCACAGACAGACACAGGCAGTCACAGACAGACAGACAGTCACAGACAGACAGTCACAGACAGACACAGACAGACAGACAGACAGAGAGACAGACAGACAGATAGACAGACAGGCAGACAGACAGTCACAGACAGTCACAGACAATCACAGACAGTCACAGACAGTCACAGACAGTCACAGACAGTCACAGACAGTCACAGACAGTCACAGACAGTCACAGACAGTCACAGACAGTCACAGACAGTCAGGCAGACAGACAGACTGACAGACAGACAGACTGACAGACAGACAGACAGACAAACAGTCTCAGTCAGTCACAGACAGTCGCAGACAGTCACAGACAGTCACAGACAATCACAGGCAGTCACAGACAGTCACAGACAGTTACAGACAGACAGACAGTCACAGACAGTTACAGACAGACAGACAGTCACAGACAGACAGACAGTCACAGAGTGACAGACAGACAGTCTCAGACGGACAGTCTCAGACAGACATACATTCTCATACGGACAGTCTCATACAGACAGAACGTCTCAAACGGACAGTCTCAGACAGACAGACAGTCTCAGACGGACGGTCTCAGACAGACAGACAGTCTCAGACGGACAGTCTCAGACAGACAGTCTCAGACGGACAGTATCAGACAGACAGACAGTCTCAGACGGACGGGCTCAGACAGTCTCAGTCGGACGGTCTCAGACAGACAGACAGTCTCAGTCGGACAGTCTCAGACAGACAGTCGAAGACGGACAGTCGAAGACGGACAGTCTCAGGCAGTCTCAGACGGACAGTCTCAGACAGACAGTCAGACAGACATACAGACAGACTGACAGACAGACAGACAGACTGTCACAGACAGTCGCAGACAGTCATTGACAGTCACAGACAGTCACAGACAGTTACAAACAGTCGCAGACAGTCACAGACAGTCATAGACAGACACAGACAGTCACAGACAGTCACAGACATTCACAGACATACACAGACAGTCACAGACAGACACAGACAATCACAGACAGACAGACAGTCACAGACAGACAGTCTCAGACGGGCAGCCCTAGACAGATTGACAGTCTCAGACGGACAGTCTCAGATCGACAGTCTCAGACAGACATTCTCAGACGGAGAGTCTCAGTCAGACAGTCTCAGACGGTCTGTCTGAGACTCTCCGTCGTAGACGGAGAGTCTCAGACAGACAGTCACAGACAGAAAGTCACAGACAGACTGTCACAGACAGACAGTCATAGACTGACAGTCATAGAGAGATAGTCAAAAACAGAGAGTCACCGACGGACAGTTTCAGACAGACAGTCTCTGACGGACAGTCTCAGACAGACAGTCTCAGACAGACAGACTCAGAAAGACAGACAGTCACAGAGAGACAGACAGTCACAGACAGACAGGCAGTTACAGGCAAAAAGACAGTCTCAGACGGACAGTATCAGACAGACAGACAATCTCAGACGGTAGTCTAAGACAGACGGACAGTCTCAAACGGACAGTTTCAGACAGACTGAATGTCTCAGACGGACAGTCACAGACAGACAGACAGTCTGAGACGGACAGTCTCAGACAGACAGTCCCAGACGGACAGTCTCAGACAGACAGACAGTCTACGACGGACTGTCTCAGACAGACAGTTTCAGACGGACAGTCTGACACAGACAGACAGACAGACAGACAGACAGACACACTGACAGACAGACGGACAGACTGACAGACAAACAGTCACTGACAGTCACAGACAGTCACAGACAGACACAGACAGTCACAGACAGTCACAGACAGACACACAGACAGACACACAGACAGACACACTGACAGACACACAGACAGAGAGTCAGGCCGACAGACAGACAGACAGACAGACAGACAGACAGACAGTCACAGACAGTCACAGACAGTCACAGACAGTCACAGACAGTCACAGACTGTCACAGACTGTCACAGGCATTCACAGACAGTCACAGACAGTCACAGACAGACAGTCACAGACAGACAGTCACAGACAGACCGACAGTCACAGACAGACAGACAGTCACTGAGTGACAGACAGACAGTCTCAGACGGACAGTCTCAGACAGAAATACATTCTCAGAACGACAGTCTCAGACAGACAGACCTTCTCAGCTGGACAGACTCAGACAGACAGACAGTCTCAGACGGACGGTCTCAGACAGACAGACAGTCTCTGACGGACAGTCTCAGACAGACTGTCTCAGACGTACAGTCTCAGACAGACAGACAGTCTCAGACGGACAGTCTCAGACAGACACTCTCAGACGGACAGTCACAGACAGACAGTCAAAGACAGACAGTCACAGACAGACAGTAACAGACAGTCGCAGACAGTCACAGACAGTCACAGACAGTCACAGACAGTCGCAGACAGTCACAGACAGTCACAGACAGTCACACACAGTCACAGACAGTCACAGACGGTCACAGACAGACACAGACAGTCACAGACAGTCACACACATTCACAAACAGACACAGACAGTCACAGACAGACAGACAGTCACAGACAGACAGTCACAGACAGACAGTCTCAGACGGACAGTCTCAGACAGAATGACAGTCTCAGACGGACAGTCTCAGACAGACAGACAGTCTCAGACGGACAGTCCCAGGCAGACAGACAGTCTCAGATGGACAGTCTCAGACAGACAGACAGTCTCAGACGGACAGACTCAGACAGACAGTCTCAGACGGACAGTCTCAGGCAGACAGTCTCAGACGGACAGTCTCAGACAGACAGTCTCAGACAGACAGTCACAGACAGACAGTCACAGACAGACTGTCACAGACAGACAGTCACAGACAGACAGTCACAGAGAGACAGTCACTGACAGACAGTCACCGACAGACATTTTCAGGCAGACAGTCTCAGACGGACGGTCTCAGACAGACAGTCTTAGACGGACAGTCTCAGACAGACCGCCTCAGACAGAGAGACTCAGACAGACAGTCACAGACAGACAAAAAGACAAACAGACAGTCTCAGACAGACAGTCACATACAGACAGACACAGACAGACTGTCACAGACAGACAGTCACAGACAGACACACAGATAGACAGACAGTCAGACAGATAGACAGTCAAACCGTCACAGATAGCCACCGGCAGTCTTTGACAACCACAGACAGTCACAGACAGTCACAGACTGTCATAGACAGTCACAGAGTGTCGCAGACAGTCACAGACAGTATCGGTCTGTCGCAGACAGTCACAGACAATCACAGACAGTCGCAGACAGTCGCAGACAGTCAAAGACAGTCACAGACAGTCACAGTCAGTCACAGACAGTCACAGACAATCACAGACAGACAGACAGTCACAGATAGACAGACAGGCACAGAGAGACAGACAGTCACAGACAGACAGGCAGTTACAGACAGACAGACAGACAGACAGTCTCAGACGGACAGTCTCAGACAGACAGTCTCAGAAGGACAGTCTCTGACAGACAGACAGTCTCAGACAGACAGACAGTCTCAGACTCATACAGACAGACAGTCTCAGACGGACAGTCTCAGAAATACAGTCTCAGACGGACAGTCTCAGATAGGCAGTCACATACAGACAGTCGCAGACAGTCACAGACAGTCACAGACAGTCACAGACAGTCATAGACAGTCTCAGACAGTCTCAGACAGACACAGACAGTCACAGACAGACACAGACAGTCACAGACATTCACAGACAGACACAGACAGTCACAGACAATCACAGACAGTCACAGACAGTCACAGACAGTCACAGACAGTCACAGACAGTCACAGACAGTCACAGACAGTCACAGACAGTCACAGACAGTCACAGACAGTCAGGCAGACAGACAGACTGACAGACAGACAGACTGACAGACAGACAGACAGACAAACAGTCTCAGTCAGTCACAGACAGTCGCAGACAGTCACAGACAGTCACAGACAATCACAGGCAGTCACAGACAGTCACAGACAGTTACAGACAGACAGACAGTCACAGACAGTTACAGACAGACAGACAGTCACAGACAGACAGACAGTCACAGAGTGACAGACAGACAGTCTCAGACGGACAGTCTCAGACAGACATACATTCTCATACGGACAGTCTCATACAGACAGAACGTCTCAAACGGACAGTCTCAGACAGACAGACAGTCTCAGACGGACGGTCTCAGACAGACAGACAGTCTCAGACGGACAGTCTCAGACAGACAGTCTCAGACGGACAGTATCAGACAGACAGACAGTCTCAGACGGACGGGCTCAGACAGTCTCAGTCGGACGGTCTCAGACAGACAGACAGTCTCAGTCGGACAGTCTCAGACAGACAGTCGAAGACGGACAGTCGAAGACGGACAGTCTCAGGCAGTCTCAGACGGACAGTCTCAGACAGACAGTCAGACAGACATACAGACAGACTGACAGACAGACAGACAGACTGTCACAGACAGTCGCAGACAGTCATTGACAGTCACAGACAGTCACAGACAGTTACAAACAGTCGCAGACAGTCACAGACAGTCATAGACAGACACAGACAGTCACAGACAGTCACAGACATTCACAGACATACACAGACAGTCACAGACAGACACAGACAATCACAGACAGACAGACAGTCACAGACAGACAGTCTCAGACGGGCAGCCCTAGACAGATTGACAGTCTCAGACGGACAGTCTCAGATCGACAGTCTCAGACAGACATTCTCAGACGGAGAGTCTCAGTCAGACAGTCTCAGACGGTCTGTCTGAGACTCTCCGTCGTAGACGGAGAGTCTCAGACAGACAGTCACAGACAGAAAGTCACAGACAGACTGTCACAGACAGACAGTCATAGACTGACAGTCATAGAGAGATAGTCAAAAACAGAGAGTCACCGACGGACAGTTTCAGACAGACAGTCTCTGACGGACAGTCTCAGACAGACAGTCTCAGACAGACAGACTCAGAAAGACAGACAGTCACAGAGAGACAGACAGTCACAGACAGACAGGCAGTTACAGGCAAAAAGACAGTCTCAGACGGACAGTATCAGACAGACAGACAATCTCAGACGGTAGTCTAAGACAGACGGACAGTCTCAAACGGACAGTTTCAGACAGACTGAATGTCTCAGACGGACAGTCACAGACAGACAGACAGTCTGAGACGGACAGTCTCAGACAGACAGTCCCAGACGGACAGTCTCAGACAGACAGACAGTCTACGACGGACTGTCTCAGACAGACAGTTTCAGACGGACAGTCTGACACAGACAGACAGACAGACAGACAGACAGACACACTGACAGACAGACGGACAGACTGACAGACAAACAGTCACTGACAGTCACAGACAGTCACAGACAGACACAGACAGTCACAGACAGTCACAGACAGACACACAGACAGACACACAGACAGACACACTGACAGACACACAGACAGAGAGTCAGGCCGACAGACAGACAGACAGACAGACAGACAGACAGACAGTCACAGACAGTCACAGACAGTCACAGACAGTCACAGACAGTCACAGACTGTCACAGACTGTCACAGGCATTCACAGACAGTCACAGACAGTCACAGACAGACAGTCACAGACAGACAGTCACAGACAGACCGACAGTCACAGACAGACAGACAGTCACTGAGTGACAGACAGACAGTCTCAGACGGACAGTCTCAGACAGAAATACATTCTCAGAACGACAGTCTCAGACAGACAGACCTTCTCAGCTGGACAGACTCAGACAGACAGACAGTCTCAGACGGACGGTCTCAGACAGACAGACAGTCTCTGACGGACAGTCTCAGACAGACTGTCTCAGACGTACAGTCTCAGACAGACAGACAGTCTCAGACGGACAGTCTCAGACAGACACTCTCAGACGGACAGTCACAGACAGACAGTCAAAGACAGACAGTCACAGACAGACAGTAACAGACAGTCGCAGACAGTCACAGACAGTCACAGACAGTCACAGACAGTCGCAGACAGTCACAGACAGTCACAGACAGTCACACACAGTCACAGACAGTCACAGACGGTCACAGACAGACACAGACAGTCACAGACAGTCACACACATTCACAAACAGACACAGACAGTCACAGACAGACAGACAGTCACAGACAGACAGTCACAGACAGACAGTCTCAGACGGACAGTCTCAGACAGAATGACAGTCTCAGACGGACAGTCTCAGACAGACAGACAGTCTCAGACGGACAGTCCCAGGCAGACAGACAGTCTCAGATGGACAGTCTCAGACAGACAGACAGTCTCAGACGGACAGACTCAGACAGACAGTCTCAGACGGACAGTCTCAGGCAGACAGTCTCAGACGGACAGTCTCAGACAGACAGTCTCAGACAGACAGTCACAGACAGACAGTCACAGACAGACTGTCACAGACAGACAGTCACAGACAGACAGTCACAGAGAGACAGTCACTGACAGACAGTCACCGACAGACATTTTCAGGCAGACAGTCTCAGACGGACGGTCTCAGACAGACAGTCTTAGACGGACAGTCTCAGACAGACCGCCTCAGACAGAGAGACTCAGACAGACAGTCACAGACAGACAAAAAGACAAACAGACAGTCTCAGACAGACAGTCACATACAGACAGACACAGACAGACTGTCACAGACAGACAGTCACAGACAGACACACAGATAGACAGACAGTCAGACAGATAGACAGTCAAACCGTCACAGATAGCCACCGGCAGTCTTTGACAACCACAGACAGTCACAGACAGTCACAGACTGTCATAGACAGTCACAGAGTGTCGCAGACAGTCACAGACAGTATCGGTCTGTCGCAGACAGTCACAGACAATCACAGACAGTCGCAGACAGTCGCAGACAGTCAAAGACAGTCACAGACAGTCACAGTCAGTCACAGACAGTCACAGACAATCACAGACAGACAGACAGTCACAGATAGACAGACAGGCACAGAGAGACAGACAGTCACAGACAGACAGGCAGTTACAGACAGACAGACAGACAGACAGTCTCAGACGGACAGTCTCAGACAGACAGTCTCAGAAGGACAGTCTCTGACAGACAGACAGTCTCAGAC
>CM051039.1:34178000-34205500 GCA_027627225.1 Congeria kusceri | reverse complement strand
AGTCACAGACAGTCACAGACAGTCACAGACAGTCACAGACAGTCACAGACAGTCACAGACAGTCACAGACAGTCACAGACAGTCACAGTCAGTAACAGTCAGACAGACAGTCACAGACAGACAGACAGTCACAGACAGACAGTCACAGAGAGACAGACATCCACAGACAGACAGGCAGTTACAGACAGACCGTCAGACAGTCTCAGACGGACAGTCTCAGACAAACATATAGTCTCAGACGGACAGACTCAGACAGCCGGACAGTCTCAGACGGACAGTTTCAGACAGGCAGAGAGTCTCAGACGGACAGTCTCAGACCGACAGACAGTCTGAGACTGACAGTCTCAGACAGACAGTCTCAGACGGACAGTCTGAGACAGACAGACAGACAGACAGTCAGACACACAGACAGACAGACGGACAGACTGACAGACAAACAGTCACAGACAGTCACAGACAGTCACAGACAGTCACAGACAGTCACAGACAGTCACAGACAGTCACAGACAGTCACAGACAGTCACAGACAGTCACAGACAGTCACAGACAGTCACAGACAGTCACAGACAGTCACAGACAGTCACAGACAGTCACACAGACAGACACACAGACAGACACACAGACAGACACTCAGAGAGACATACAGACAGACGGACAGACAGACACAAAGACAGACACACAGACAGACAAACAGACAGTCACAGACAGTCACAGACTGTCACAGACAGTCACAGACAGTCACAGACAGTCACAGACAGTCACAGACAGTCACAGACAGTCACAGACAGTCACAGACAGTCACAGACAGTCACAGACAGACACAGACAGACAGTCACAGACAGGAACAGACAGTCACAGACAGACAGACACAGACAGACAGACAGTCAGAGACAGACAGACAGTCTCCGACGGACAGTCTTAGATTGACAGACAGTCTCAGACGGACAGTATCGGTCAGACAGAAAGTCTCAGACGGACAGTCTCAGACAGACAGACAGTCTGAGACGGACAGTCTCAGACAGACAGTCTCAGACGGACAGTCTCAGACAGAATGACAGTCTCAGACGGACAGTCTCAGACAGACAGACAGTCTCAGACGGACAGTCCCAGACAGACAGACAGTCTCAGACGGACAGTCTCAGACAGACAGACAGTCTCAGACGGACAGTCTCAGACAGACAGTCACAGACAGACATTCACAGACAGTCACAGACAATCACAGACAGTCATAGACAGTCACAGACAGTCATAGACAGTCACAGGTAGTCACAGACGGTCACAGACAGACACAGACAGTCACAGACAGTCACAGACATTCACAGACAGACACAGACAGTCACAGACAGACAGACAGTCACAGACAGACAGTCACAGACAGACAGTCTCAGAAGGACAGACTCAGACAGCATGATAGTCTCAGACGGACAGTCTCAGACAATCAGACAGTCTCAGACGGACAGTCCCAGACAGACAGACAGTCTCAGACGGACAGTCTCAGACAGACAGACAGTCTCAGATGGACAGTCTCAGACAGACAGTCTCAGACGGACAGTCTGAGACAGACATTCTAAGACGTACAGTCTCAGACAGACAGTCTCAGACGGACAGTCACAGACGGACATTCTCAGACAGTCTCACACGGACAGTCACAGATAGAAAGTCAAACAGACAGACAGACAGACAGACTGACAGACAGACAGACAGTCACAGACAGTCGCAGACAGTCACAGACAGTCAGAGACAGTCGCAGACAGTCACAGACAGTCACAGACAGTCACAGACAGTCACAGACAGTCACAGACAGACACAGACAGTCACAGACAGTCACAGCCATTACAGACAGTCACAGACAGTCACAGATAGACACAGACAGTCACAGACAGACAGACAGTCACAGTCCGACAGACAGTCACAGTCAGACAGACTCACACGGACAGTCTCAGACAGAATGACAGTCTCAGACGGACAGTCTCAGACAGACAGTCTCAGACGGACAGTCTCAGACAAACAAACAGTCTCAGACGGACAGTCTCAGACAGACAGTCTCAGAAGGACAGTCTCAGACAGACAGACAGACAGACAGACACTCAGACAGACACACATAAACGCAGACGGACAGACAGACAGGCAAAAATTCACAGACAGTCACAGGCAGTCACAGACAGTCACAGACAGTCACAGACAGTCTCAGACAGTCGCAGACAGTCTCAGACAGTCACAGACAGTCACAGACAGTCACAGACAGACACACAGACAGACACACAGACAGTCACACAGACAGTCACAGACAGACAGTCACAGACAGCTACAGACAGTCACAGACAGTCACAGACAGTCACAGACAGTCACAGACAGTCACAGACAGTCACAGACAGTCACAGACAGTCACAGACAGTCACAGACAGTCACAGACAGTCACAGACAGTCACAGACAGTCACAGACATTCACAGACAGTCACAGACAGTCAAAGACAGACACACAGACAGACACACAGACAGACAAACAGACAGATACTCAGAGACACATACAGACAGACGGACAGACAGACACAAAGACAGACACACAGACAGACTCACAGACAGTCACAGACAGTGACAGACTGTCACAGACAGTCACAGACAGTCACAGACAGTCACAGACAGTCACAGACAGTCACAGACAGTCACAGACAGTCACAGACAGTCACAAACAGTCACAGACAGACACAGACAGACAGTCACAGACAGGAACAGACAGTCACAGACAGACAGACACAGACAGACAGACAGTCAGAGACAGACAGACAGTCTCAGACGGACAGTCTTTGATTGACAGACAGTCTCAGACGGACAGTATCGGTCAGAGAGAAAGTCTCGGACGGACAGTCTCAGACAGACAGACAGTCTGAGACGGACAGTCTCAGACAGACAGTCTCAGACGGACCGTCTCAGACAGAATGACAGTCTCAGACGGACAGTCTCAGACAGACAGACAGTCTCAGACGGACAGTCCCAGACAGATAGACAGTCTCAGACGGACAGTCTCAGACATACTGACAGTCTCAGACGGACAGTCTCAGACAGACAGTCACAGACAGACATTCACAGACAGTCGCAGACAGTCACAGACAGTCATAGACAGGCACAGACAGTCATAGACAGTCACAGGTAGTCGCAGACGTTCACAGACAGACACAGACAGTCACAGACATTCACAGACAGACACAGACAGTCACAGACAGACAGACAGTCACAGACAGACAGTCACAGACAGACAGTCTCAGAAGGACAGACTCAGACAGAATGATATTCTCAGTCGGACAGTCTCAGACAATCAGATAGTCTCAGACGGACAGTCCCAGACAGACAGACAGTCTCAGACGGACAGTCTCAGACAGACAGACAGTCTCAGACGGACAGTCTCAGACAGACAGTCTCAGACGGACAGTCTCAGACAGACATTCTAAGACGGACAGTCTCAGACAGACAGTCTCAGACGGACAGTCACAGACAGACAGTCACAGACAGACTGTCACAGACAGACAGTCACAGACAGACAGTCACAGAGAGACAGTCACAGACAGACAGTCACCGACGGACAGTTTCAGACAGACAGTCTCATACGGACAGTCTCAAACAGACAGTCTTAGACGGACAGTCTCAGACAGACCGCCTCAGACAGAGAGACTCAGACAGACAGTCACAGACATACAGACAGACAGACAGGCAGACAGACAGATACACAGACAGACAGTCAGTCTCATACAGACAATCTCAGACAGACAGTCACAGACAGACTGTCACAGACAGACAGTCACAGACAGACAGACAGTCAAACAGTCACAGATAGTCATAGGCAGACTTTGACAGTCACAGACAGTCACAGATAGTCACAGACAGTCACAGACGGTCTCAGACAGTCACAGACAGTCACAAAGAGTCGCAGACAGTCACAGACAGTCGCAGACAGTCACAGACAGTCACAGACGGTCACAGACAGTCACAGACAGTCACAGATAGTCACAGATAGTCACAGACAGTCACGTTCAGTCACAGTCAGTCAGACAGTCACAGACAGTCACAGACAGTCACAGACAGTCACAAACAGTCACAGACAGTCACACACAGACAGTCACAGACAGACAGACACAGACAGACAGACAGTCAGAGACAGACAGACAGTCTCAGACGGACAGTCTCAGATTGACAGACAGTCTCAGACGGACAGTATCGGACAGACAGAAAGTCTCAGACGGACAGTCTCAGACAGACAGTCTCAGACGGACAGTCTCAGACAGACAGTCTCAGACGGACAGTCTCAGACAGACAGACAGACACACAGACAAACACACACTGACAGACACACAGACAGACACACAGAAAGCCAGACGGACAGACAGACAGACAAAAAGTCATAGACAGTCACAGACAGTCACAGAACGTCACACGCAGTCACAGACAGTCACAGAGAGACACACAGACAGACACACAGAGAGACACACAGACAGACACACAGACAGACACACAGACAGAAACACAGGAAGACACACAGACAGACACACAAACAGACACACAGACAGACACACAGACAGACAAACAGACACACAGACAGACACACATATTGTCACACAGTGTCACAGACAGACAGACAGTCACAGACAGTCACAGACAGTCACAGACAGTCACAGATTGTCACTGACAGTACAGACAGTCACAGACAGTCACAGACATTTACAGACATACACAGACATACAGACAGACAGAGAGACAGACAGATTGAGAGACAGACAGTCTCAGACCGTCACAGAGAGTCACAGATAGTCACAGACAGTCACAGACACTCACAGACAGTCACAGACCTTCACAGACAGTCAGAGATAGTAACAGACAGACACAGAGAGTCACAGACAGACAGACAGCCACAGACAGACAGTCGCAACGGACAGTCTCTGACAGACAATCTCAGACGGACAGTCTCAGACAGTCTCAGACGGACAATCTCAGACAGACAGTCAGGCAGACAGACAGACAGACAGACAGTCACAGGCAGTCACAGACAGACAGTCACAGACAGACAGTCACAGGCAGACAGACAGTCGCAGACAGACAGATAGTCACACAGTGACGGACAGACAGTCTCAGACGCACAGTCTCAGACAGACTCTGACGGACAATCTCAGACAGACAGTCAGGCAGACAGACAGACAGACAGACAGTCGCAGGCAGTCACAGACAGTCACAGACAGACAGTCACAGACAGACAGTCACAGGCAGACAGACAGTCACCGACAGACAGACAGTCACAAAGTCACGGACAGCCTGTCTCAGACGCACATTCTCAGACAGACATACATTCACAGACGTACACTCTCCGACAGACAGACAGTTTCAGACGGACAGTCTCAGACAGACAGACAGTCTCAGACGGACGGTCTTAGACAGACAGACAGTCTCAGACGGACAGTCTCAGACAGACAGTCTCAGACGGACAGTCTCAGACAGACAGACAGTCTCAGACGGACAGTCTCATACAGACAGACAGGCTCAGACGGACAATCTCAGACAGACAGACAGTCTCAGACGGACAGTCTCAGACAGACAGTCTCAGACAGACAGTCTCAGACGGACAGTCTCAGAAAGTCTCACACGGACAGTCACAGAGAGACAGTCAAACAGACAGACAGAGAGACAGACTGACAGACAGACAGACAGACAGTCACAGACAGTCGCAGACAGTCACAGACAGTCACAGACGGTCACAGACAGTCACATACAGTCACAGACATTCACAGACAGACACAGACAGTCACAGACAGTCACAGCCATTACAGACAGTCACAGACAGTCACAGATAGACACAGACAGTCACAGACAGACAGACAGTCACAGACAGACAGACAGTCACAGACAGACAGACTCAGACGGACAGTCTCAGACAGAATGACAGTCTCAGACGGACAGTCTCAGACAGACAGTCTCAGACGGACAGTCTCAGACAAACAAACACTCTCAGACGGACAGTCTCAGACAGACAGTCTCAGATAAACAGTCTCAGACAGACAGACAGACAGACACACAGACAGACACACAGAAACGAAGACGGACAGACAGAGAGACAAAAAGTCACAGACAGTCACAGGCAGTCACAGACAGTCACAGACAGTCACAGACAGTCACAGACAGTCGCAGACAGTCGCAGACAGTCACAGACAGTCACAGACAGTCACAGACATTAACAGACAGTCACCGACAGTCCCAGACAGTCACAGACAGTCCCAGATATTAACAGAAAGTCACCGACAGTCCCAGACAGTCAAAGAGAGTCACAGACAGTCACAGACAGTCACAGACAGTCACAGACAGTCACAGACAGACACACAGACTGACACACAGACAGACACACAGACAGACACACAGACAGACACACAGACAGACACACAGACAGACACACAGACAGACACACAGACAGACACACACAGATACACACAGACAGACACACAGAGAGACAAACAGACAGACACAAAGACAGTCACACAGACAGTCACAGACAGACAGACAGACAGTCACAGAGTGACAGACAGACAGTCTCAGCCGGACAGTCTCAGACAGACATACATTCTCAAACGGACAGTCTCAGACAGACAGACCTTCTCAGACGGACTGTCTCAGACAGACCGACAGTCACAGACGGACAGTCTCAGACAGACAGACAGTCTCAGACGGACAGTCTCAGAAGGACAGGCTCAGACAGACAGTCACAGACAGACACAGACAGTCGCAGACTGTCACAGACAGTCACAGACAGTCACAGACTGTCACAGACAGTCACAGACAGACAGACACAGACAGACAGACAGTCAGAGACAGACAGACAGTCACAGACAGAAAGACAGTCAAACAGTCACAGATAGTCATAGGCAGACTTTGACAGTCACAGACAGTCACAGATAGTCACAGATTGTCACAGACGGTCACAGACAGTCACAGACAGTCACAGACAGTCACAACGAGTCGCAGACAGTCATAGACAGTCGCACACAGTCACAGACAGTCACAGACAGTCACAGACAGTCACAGACAGTCACAGACAGTCGCAGACAGTCTCAGACAGTCGCAGACAGTCACAGACAGTCGCAGACAGTCACAGACAGTCACAGACAGTCACAGACAGTCACAGACGGTCACAGACAGACACAGACAGTCACAGACATTCACAGACAGACACAGACAGTCACAGACAGACAGTCACAGACAGACAGTCTCAGACGGACAGTCTCAGTCAGAATGACAGTCTCAGACGGACAGTCTCAGACAGACAGACAGTCTCAGACGGACAGTCCCAGACAGACAGACAGTCTCAGACGGGCAGTCTCAGACAGACAGACAGTCTCAGACGGACAGTCTCAGACGGACAGTCTCAGGCAGACAGTCTCATACGGACAGTCTCAGACAGACAGTTTCAGACATAAAGTCACAGACAGACAGTCACAGACAGACTGTCACAGACAGACAGTCACAGACAGACAGTCACAGAGAGACAGTCATCGACAGACAGTCACCGACGGACAGTTTCAGACAGGCAGTCTCAGACGGACAGTCTCAGACAGACTGTCTTAGACGGACAGTCTCAGACAGACCGCCTCAGACAGAGAGACTCAGACAGACAGTCACACACAGACAGACAAACATATCGTCTCAGACAGACAGTCACGGACAGACAGACACAGACAGACAGTCACAGACAGACAATCACAGACAGACACTGACGCACTTTCTCAGACAGACATACATTCACAGACGTACACTCTCCGACAGACAGACCGTTTCAGACGGACAGTCTCAGACAGACAGACAGTCTCAGATGGACGGTCTTAGACAGACAGACAGTCTCAGACGGACAGTCTCAGACAGACAGTCTCAGACGGACAGTCTCAGACAGACAGACAGTCTCAGACGGACAGTCTCATACAGACAGACAGGCTCAGACGGACAATCTCAGACAGACAGACAGTCTCAGACGGACAGTCTCAGACAGACAGTCTCAGACAGACAGTCTCAGACGGACAGTCTCAGAAAGTCTCACACGGACAGTCACAGAGAGACAGTCAAACAGACAGACAGAGAGACAGACTGACAGACAGACAGACAGACAGTCACAGACAGTCGCAGACAGTCACAGACAGTCACAGACGGTCACAGACAGTCACATACAGTCACAGACATTCACAGACAGACACAGACAGTCACAGACAGTCACAGCCATTACAGACAGTCACAGACAGTCACAGATAGACACAGACAGTCACAGACAGACAGACATTCACAGACAGACAGACAGTCACAGACAGACAGACTCAGACGGACAGTCTCAGACAGAATGACAGTCTCAGACGGACAGTCTCAGACAGACAGTCTCGGACGGACAGTCTCAGACAAACAAACACTCTCAGACGGACAGTCTCAGACAGAGAGTCTCAGATAAACAGTCTCAGACAGACAGACAGACAGACACACAGACAGACACACAGAAACGAAGACGGACAGACAGAGAGACAAAAAGTCACAGACAGTCACAGGCAGTCACAGACAGTTACAGGCAGTCACAGACAGTCACAGACAATCGCAGACAGTCGCAGACAGTCACAGACAGTCACAGACAGTCACAGACAGTCACAGACAGTCACCGACAGTCCCAGACAGTCACAGACAGTCCCAGATATTAACAGAAAGTCACCGACAGTCCCAGACAGTCAAAGAGAGTCACAGACAGTCACAGAGAGTCACAGACAGTCACAGACAGTCACAGACAGACACACAGACAGACACACAGACAGACACACAGACAGACACACAGACAGACACACAGACAGACACACAGACAGACACACAGACAGACACACACAGATACACACAGACAGACACACAGAGAGACAAACTGACAGACACACAGACAGTCACACAGACAGTCACAGACAGACAGACAGACAGTCACAGAGTGACAGACAGACAGTCTCAGACGGACAGTCTCAGACAGACATACATTCTCAAACGGACAGTCTCAGACAGACAGACCTTCTCAGACGGACTGTCTCAGACAGACCGACAGTCACAGACGGTCAGTCTCAGACAGACAGACAGTCTCAGACGGACAGTCCCAGAGAGACAGACAGTCTCAGACGGACAGTCTCAGACATGCAGACAGTCTCAGACGGACAGTCTCAGACAGACAGTCACAGACAGACATTCACAGACAGTCGCAGACAGTCACAGACAGTCATAGACAGTCACAGACAGTCATAGACAGTCACAGGTAGTCGCAGACGTTCACAGACAGACACAGACAGTCACAGACAGTCACAGACATTCACAGACAGACACAGACAGTCACAGACAGGCAGACAATCACTGACAGTCACAGACAGTCACAGACAGTCACCGACAGTCACAGACAGTACCAGACAGTCGCAGACAGTCACAGACAGTCACAGACAGTCACAGACAGTCACAGACAGTCACAGACAGTCACAGACAGTCACAGACAGTCACAGACATTCACAGACAGTCACAGACAGACACAGACAGACAGAAAGACAGAGAGACAGAAAGTCAGACAGACAGACAGACAGACAGTCACAGACGGTCACAGACAGACACAGACAGTCACAGACAGTCACTGACAGACACAGACATTCACAGAAAGTCACAGACAGTCACAGACAGTTACAGACAGACACAGACAGTCACAGACAGTCACAGACAGTCACAGACAGTCACAGACAGTCACAGACAGACACAGACAGTCACAGACAGTCACAGACAGTCACAGACAATCACAGACAGACACAGACAGACAGACAGATAGACAGATTGACAGACACACAAACAGACACACAGACAGACACACAGACAGACACACAGACAGACACACAGACATAGACAGACAGACATTCACAGACAGACAGAGAGACAGTCTCAGACGGACAGTCTCAGACAGACAGACAGTCTCAGACGGACAATCTCAGACAGTCAGACAGTCTCAGACGGACAGTCTCAGACAGACAGACAGTCTCAGTCGGATCGTCTCAGACAGACAGTTTCAGACGGACAGTCTGTAACAGACAGACACACAGACAGACAGACGGACAGACAGACAGACAAACAGACAAACAGTCACAGACAGTCACAGACAGTCACAGACAGTCACAGACAGTCACAGACAGTCACATAGAGTCACAGACAGTCACAGACAGTCACAGACAGACACACAGACAGTCACACTGACAGACACACAGACAGACACAGAGGGATACACACAGACAGTCACACAGACAGACACACAGACAGACACACAGACAGACACACAGACAGACACACAGACAGACACACAGACAGACACACAGACAGACACACAGAAAGTCACAGACAGTCACAGACAGTCACAGACAGTCACAGACAGACACACACCGTCACAGACAATCACAGACAGTCACTGACAGTCACAGACAGACAGACAGTCACAGACAGACAGACTGTCACATAGAGACAGACAGTCACATTCAGATAGGCAGTTACAGACAGACAGACAGACAGACAGTCTCAGGCGGACAGTCTCAGACAGACACACAGTCTCAGACGGACAGTCTCAGACAGACAGACAGTCTCAGACGTACAGTTTCAGTCAGACAGAAAGTCTCAGACGGACATTGTCAGACAGACAGACAGTCTGAGACGGATAGTCTCCGACAGACAGTCTCAGACGGACAGTCTCAGACAGACAGACAGTCTCAGACGGACAGTCTCAGACAGACAGTTTCAGACGGACAGTCTGAGACAGACAGACAGACACACAGACAGACATACGGACAGACAGACAGACAATCAAACAATCACAGACAGTCTCAGACATTCACAGACAGTCACAGACAGTCACAGACAGACAAACAGACAGACACACAGACAGACACACAGAGAGACACACAGACAGACACACAGGCAGACACACAGACAGACACACAGACAGTCACAGACAGACAGACGGTCACAGACAGTCACAGACAGTCACAGACAGTCACAGTGGGTCACAGACAGTCACAGACAGACACAGACAGACAGACAGACAGACAGACAGAAAGACAGACAGACAGACAGACAGACAGACAGACAGACAGACAGACAGACAAACAGTCAGTCTCATACAGACAATCTCAGACAGACAGTCACAGACAGACAGTCACAGACAGAGAGACTGTCACAGACAGACAGACAGTCACAGAAAGACAGATAGACAGTCTCAGACGGACAGTCTCAGAAAGACAGACAGTCTCAGATGGACAGTCTCAGACAGACAGACATTCTCAGTCGGACAGTCTCAGACAGACAGACAGTCTCAGACGGACAAACTCAGACAGACAGACAGATTCAGAGGGACAGTTTCAGACAGACAGACAGTATCAGACGGACAGTCTCACACATCCTCAGACGGACAGTCTCAGAAGTCTCAGACGGATAATCTCAGACAGACAGACAGACGGACAGTCACAGACAGTCACAGACAGTCACAGACAGTCACAGACAGTCACAGACAGTCAAAGACAGACTAACAGTCGCAGACAGTCAGACAGTCACAGACAGACAGACAGTCACTGAGAGACAGACAGTCAGAGAGAGACAGACAGTTACAGACAGACAGACAGACAGTCTCAAACGGACAGTCTCAGACAGACAGACAGTCTCAGACGGACAGTCTCACACAGACAGACAGTCTCAGACGGACAGTATCAGGCAGACAGAAAGTCTCAGACGGACAGTCTCAGACAGACAGACAGTCTGAGACGGACATTCTCAGACAGACAGTCTCAGACGGACAGTCTCAGACAGACAGACAGTCTCAGATGGACAGTCTCAGACAGACAAACAGTCTCAGACGGACAGTCTCAGACAGACAGACAGTCTCAGACGGACTGTCTCAGACAGACAGACAGTCTCAGACGGACAGACAGTCTCAGACGGACAGTCTCAGACAGAGAGTCTCAGACGGACAGTCTCAAACAGTCTCAGACGGACTGTCTCAGACAGACAGACAGTTTCAGACGGACAGTATCAGACAGACAGTCTCAGACGGACAGTCTCAGACAGTCTCAGACGGACAGTCTGAGACAGACACTCAGACAGTCAGACAGACAGACAGACAGACAGACAGACAGTCACAGACAGTCCCAGACAGTCACAGATAGTCACAGACAGTCAGACAGTCACAGACAGACAGACAGTCACTGAGAGACAGACAGTCAGAGAGAGACAGACAGTTACAGACAAACAGACAGACAGTCTCAAACGGACAGTCTCAGACAGACAGACAGTCTCAGACGGACAGTCTCACACAGACAGACAGTCTCAGACGGACAGTATCAGGCAGTCAGAAAGTCTCAGACGGACAGTCTCAGACAGACAGACAGTCTGAGACGGACATTCTCAGACAGACAGTCTCAGACGGACAGTCTCAGACAGACAGACAGACTCAGATGGACAGTCTCAGACAGACAAACAGTCTCAGACGGACAGTCTCAGACAGACAGACAGTCTCAGACGGACTGTCTCAGACAGACAGACAGTCTCAGACGGACAGACAGTCTCAGACGGACAGTCTCAGACAGAGAGTCTCAGACGGACAGTCTCAGACAGTCTCAGACGGACTGTCTCAGACAGACAGACAGTTTCAGACGGACAGTCTCAGACAGACAGTCTCAGACGGACAGTCTCAGACAGTCTCAGACGGACAGACGGTCACAGACAGTCACAGACAGTCACAGACAGTCACAGTGGGTCACAGACAGTCACAGACAGACACAGACAGACAGACAGACAGAGAGACAGAAAGACAGACAGACAGACAGACAGACAGACATACAGACAGACAAACAGTCAGTCTCATACAGACAATCTCAGACAGACAGTCACAGACAGACAGTCACAGACAGAGAGACTGTCACAGACAGACAGACAGTCACAGAAAGACAGATAGACAGTCTCAGACGGACAGTCTCAGAAAGACAGACAGTCTCAGACGGACAGTCTCAGACAGACAGACATTCTCAGTCGGACAGTCTCAGACAGACAGACAGTCTCAGACGGACAAACTCAGACAGACAGACAGATTCAGAGGGACAGTTTCAGACAGACAGACAGTATCAGACGGACAGTCTCACACATCCTCAGACGGACAGTCTCAGAAGTCTCAGACGGATAATCTCAGACAGACAGACAGACAGACAGACAGACAGACAATCACAGACAGTCACAGACAGTCACAGACAGTCACAGACAGTCACAGACAGTCACAGACAGTCACAGACAGTCACAGACAGTCACAGACAGTCACAGACAGTCAAAGACAGACTAACAGTCGCAGACAGTCAGACAGTCACAGACAGACAGACAGTCACTGAGAGACAGACAGTCAGAGAGAGACAGACAGTTACAGACAGACAGACAGACAGTCTCAAACGGACAGTCTCAGACAGACAGACAGTCTCAGACGGACAGTCTCACACAGACAGACAGTCTCAGACGGACAGTATCAGGCAGACAGAAAGTCTCAGACGGACAGTCTATGACGGACAGTCTCCGACAGACAGACAGTCTCAGATGGACAGTCTCAGACAGACAAACAGTCTCAGACGGACAGTCTCAGACAGACAGACAGTCTCAGACGGACTGTCTCAGACAGACAGACAGTCTCAGACGGACAGACAGTCTCAGACGGACAGTCTCAGACAGAGAGTCTCAGACGGACAGTCTCAGACAGTCTCAGACGGACTGTCTCAGACAGACAGACAGTTTCAGACGGACAGTCTCAGACAGACAGTCTCAGACGGACAGTCTCAGACAGTCTCAGACGGACAGTCTGAGACAGACAGTCAGACAGTCAGACAGACAGACAGACAGACAGACAGACTGACAGACAGACAGACAGACAGTCACAGACAGTCCCAGACAGTCACAGATAGTCACAGACAGTCAGACAGTCACTGACAGACAGACAGTCACTGAGAGACAGACAGTCAGAGAGAGACAGACAGTTACAGACAGACAGACAGACAGTCTCAAACGGACAGTCTCAGACAGACAGACAGTCTCAGACGGACAGTCTCACACAGACAGACAGTCTCAAACGGACAGTATCAGGCAGTCAGAAAGTCTCAGACGGACAGTCTCAGACAGACAGACAGTCAGAGACGGACATTCTCAGACAGACAGTCTCAGACGGACAGTCTCAGACAGACAGACAGTCTCAGATGGACAGTCTCAAACAGACAAACAGTCTCAGACGGACAGTCTCAGACAGACAGACAGTCTCAGACGGACTGTCTCAGACAGACAGACAGTCTCAGACGGACAGACAGTCTCAGACGGACAGTCTCAGACAGAGAGTCTCAGACGGACAGTCTCAGACAGTCTCAGACGGACTGTCTCAGACAGACAGACATTTTCAGACGGACAGTCTCAGACAGACAGTCTCAGACGGACAGTCTCAGACAGTCTCAGACGGACAGTCTGAGACAGACAGTCAGACAGTCAGACAGACAGACAGACAGACAGACTGACAGACAGACAGACAGACAGACAGACAGTCACAGACAGTCCCAGACAGTCACAGATAGTCACAGACAGTCACAGACAGTCACAGACAGTCACAGACAGTCACAGACAGTCACAGACAGTCACAGAAAGACACAGACAATCACATACAGTCACAGACATTCATAGACAGACACAGACAGTCACAGACAGACACAGACAGTCACAGACAGACAGACAGTCACAGACAGACAGACAGTCACAGACAGACAGTCTCAGACGGACAGTCTCGGACTGAATGACAGTCTCAGACGGACAATCTCAGACAGACAGACAGTCTCAGACGGACAGTCCCAGACAGACAGACAGTCTCAGACGGACTGTCTCAGACAGACAGACAGTCTCAGACTGACAGTCTCAGACAGACAGTCTCAGACGGACAGCCTCAGACAGACAGTCTCAGACGGACAGTCTCAGACAGACAGTCTCAGACGGACAGTCTCAGACAGACAGACAGTCTCAGACGGACAGTCTCAGAGAGACAGTCTCAGACGGACAGTCTCAGACAGTCTCAGACGGACAGTCTCAGACAGACAGTCAGGCAGACAGACAGACAGACAGACAGACAGACAGACTGTCACAGACAGACGCAGACCGTCACATACAGTCACAGACAGTCACAGACAGTCACAGACAGTCACAGACAGACACGGACAGTCACAGACAGTCACGGACATTCACAGACAAACACAGACAGTCAAAGACAGACAGAGAGTCACAGACAGACAGACAGTCACAGTTAGACAGTCACAGACAGACAGTCTCAGACAGAATGACAGTCTCTGACGGACAGTCTCAGACAAACAGACAGTCTCAGACGGACAGTCCCAGACAGACAGACAGTTTCAGACGGACAGTCTCAGACAGACAGACTGTCTCAGACGGACAGTCTCAGACAGACAGTCTTAGACGGACAGTCTCAGACAGACAGTCTCAGACGGACAGTCTCTGACAGACAGTCTCAGAAGTACAGTCTCAGACGGACTGTCTCAGAAAGACAGTATCAGACAGACAGACACAGACAGTCACAGACAGACTGCCACAGAAAGACAGTCACAGACAGACAGTCACAGAGAGACAGTCACAGACAGACAGTCACCGACGGACAGTTTCAGACAGACTGTCTCAGACGGATAGTTTCAGACAGACAGTCTTAGGCGGACAGTCTCAGACAGACAGCCTCAGACATAGAGACTCCAACAGACATTCACAGACAGACAACAGACAGACAGACAGACACACAGACAAACAGACACAGACAGTCACAGGCAGACATTCATTGACAGAGAGTCACAGACAGACAGTCACAGACAGACACACAGACAGTCAGACAGACAGACAGACAGACAAACACAGTCACAGGCAGTCTTTGACAGTCACAGACAGTCACAGTGAGTCACAGACAGTTACAGACAGTCACAGACAGTCGCAAACTGTCACAGACAGTCACAGACAGTCACAGAGAGTCACAGACAGTCACAGTTAGTCAGAGACAGACACAGACAGTCACAGACAGACAATCTCAGACGGACAGTCTCGGACAGAATGACAGTCTCAGACGGACTGCCTCAGACAGACAGACAGTCTCAGACGGACAGTCCCAGACAGGCAGTCTCAGACGGACAGTCTCAGACAGACAGAATGTCTCAACGGACTGTCTCAGATAGACAGACAATCTCTGACGGACAGTTTCAGACAGATAGAAAGTCTCAGACGGACAGTCTCAAACACACAGACAGTATGAGACGGACAGTCTCAGACAGACAGTCTCAGACAGACAGTCTCAGACAGACAGACTGTCTCACACGGACAGTCTCAGACAGACATTTTCAAACGGACAGTCTGAGTCAGACAGACAGACAGACAGAAAGACACACAGACAGACAGGCACACAGACAGACAGACGGACAGACAGACAGACAAACAGTCACAGACCGTCTCAGTCAGTCACAGACAGTCACAGACAGTCACAGACAGTCACAGACAGTCACAGACAGTCACAGACAGTCACAGACAGTCACAGACAGTCACAGACCGTCACAGACAGTCGCAGACAGACACAGACAGTCACAGATAATCACAGACAGACAGATAGTTACAGACAGACAGACAGTCACAGACAGACAGACAGTCACAGAGAAACAGACAGTCACAGACAGACAGGCAATTACAGACAGACAGACAGTCTCAGACGGACAGTCTCAGACAGACAGACAGTCTCAGACGGACAGTCTCAGACAGACAGACAATCTCAGACGGACAGTTTCAGACAGATAGCAAGTCTCAGACGGACAGTCTCAAACACACAGACAGTCTGAGACGGACAGTCTCAGACAGACAGTCTCAGACAGACAGTCTCAGACGGACAGTCTCAGACAGACATTTTCAAACGGACAGTCTGAGACAGACAGACAGACAGACAGAAAGACACACAGACAGACAGACACACAGACAGACGGACAGACAGACAGACAAACAGTCAGAGACCGTCTCAGACAGTCACAGACAGTCACATACAGTCACAGACAGTCACAGACAGTCACAGACAGTCACAGACAGTCACAGACAGTCACAGACAGACACACAGACAGACACACAGACAGACACACAGACAGACACACAGACAGACACACAGACGGACACACTAGGAGACACACAGACAGACAAACATACAGACACACAGACAGACACACAGACAGTCACAGACAGGCAGACAATCACTGACAGTCACAGACAGTCACAGACAGTCACCGACAGTCACAGACAGTACCAGACAGTCACAGACAGTCACAGACAGTCACAAACAGTCACAGACAGTCACAGACAGTCACAGACAGTCACAGACAGTCACAGACAGTCACAGACATTCACAAACAGTCACAGACAGACACAGACAGACAGAAAGACAGAGAGACAGAAAGTCAGACAGACAGACAGACAGACAGTCACAGACGGTCACAGACAGTCACAGACAGTCACAGACAGTCACTGACAGACACAGACATTCACAGAAAGTCACAGACAGTCACAGACAGTTACAGACAGACACAGACAGTCACAGACAGTCACAGACAGTCACAGACAGTCACAGACAGTCACAGACAGACACAGACAGTCACAGACAGTCACAGACAGTCACAGACAGTCACAGACAGACACACAGACAGACACACAGACAGACACACAGACATAGACAGACAGACATTCACAGACAGACAGAGAGACAGTCTCAGACGGACAGTCTCAGACAGACAGACAGTCTCAGACGGACAATCTCAGACAGTCAGACAGTCTCAGACGGACAGTCTCAGACAGACAGACAGTCTCAGTCGGATCGTCTCAGACAGACAGTTTCAGACGGACAGTCTGTAACAGACAGACACACAGACAGACAGACGGACAGACAGACAGACAAACAGACAAACAGTCACAGACAGTCACAGACAGTCACAGACAGTCACATACAGTCACAGACAGTCACTGACAGTCACAGACAGACACACAGACAGTCACACTGACAGACACACAGACAGACACACAGGGAGACACACAGACAGACACACAGACAGACACACAGACAGACACACAGACAGACACACAGACAGACACACAGAAAGTCACAGACAGACAGTCACATTCAGTCGCAGACAGTCACAGACAGTCACAGACAGTCACAGACAGACACACACCGTCACAGACAATCACAGACAGTCACAGTCAGTCACAGACAGACAGACAGTCTCTGACAGACAGTCTGAGACAGACAGTCTCAGACAGACAGACTGTCTCAGACAGACAGTCTCAGACAGACATTTTCAAACGGTCAGTCTGTCTGTCTGACAGACAGAAAGACACACAGACAGACAGACACACAGACAGACAGACAGACAGACAGACAGACAAACAGTCACAGACCGTCTCAGACAGTCACAGACAGTCACATACAGTCACAGACAGTCACAGACAGTCACAGACAGTCACAGACAGACACACAGACAGACACACAGACAGACATACAGACAGACACACAGACAGACACACTAGGAGACACACAGACAGACACACAGACAGTCACAGACAGACACAGACAGACAGACAGACAGACAGATTGACAGACACACAGACAGACACACAGACAGACAGACACAGACAGACAGACATTCACAGACAGACAGAGAGACAGTCTCAGACGGACAGTCTCAGACGGACAATCTCAGACAGTCAGACAGTCTCAGACGGACAGTCTCAGACAGACAGACAGTCTCAGTCGGACCGTCTCAGACAGACAGTTTCAGACGGACAGTCTGTAACAGACAGACACACAGACAGACAGACGGACAGACAGACAGACAAACAGACAAACAGTCACAGACAGTCACAGACAGTCACAGACAGTCACAGACAGTCACATAGAGTCACATAGAGTCACCGACATTCACAGACAGTCACAGACAGACACACAGACAGTCACACTGACAGAAACACAGACAGACACAGAGGGATACACACAGACAGTCACACAGACAGACACACAGACAGACACACAGACAGACACACAGACAGACACACAGACAGACACACAGAAAGTCACAGACAGACAGTCACAGACAGTCACAGACAGTCACAGACAGTCACAGACAGTCACAGACAGACACACACCGTCACACACCGTCACAGACAATCACAGACAGTCACTGACAGTCACAGACAGACAGACAGTCACAGACAGACAGACTGTCACATAGAGACAGACAGTCACATTCAGATAGGCAGTTACAGACAGACAGACAGACAGACAGTCTCAGGCGGACAGTCTCAGACAGACACACAGTCTCAGACGGACAGTCTCAGACAGACAGACAGTCTCAGACGTACAGTTTCAGTCAGACACAAAGTCTCAGACGGACATTGTCAGACAGACAGACAGTCTGAGACGGATAGTCTCCGACAGACAGTCTCAGACGGACAGTCTCAGACAGACAGTCAGTCTCAGACGGACAGTCTCAGACAGACAGTTTCAGACGGACAGTCTGAGACAGACAGACAGACAGACACACAGACAGACATACGGACAGACAGACAGACAGACAAACAATCACAGACAGTCTCAGACATTCACAGACAGTCACAGACAGTCACAGACAGACAAACAGACAGACACACAGACAGACACACAGAGAGACACACAGACAGACACACAGGCAGACACACAGACAGACACACAGACAGTCACAGACAGTCACAGTGGGTCACAGACAGTCACAGACAGACACAGACAGACAGACAGACAGACAGACAGAAAGACAGACAGACAGACAGACAGACAGACAGACAGACAAACAGTCAGTCTCATACAGACAATCTCAGACAGACAGTCACAGACAGACAGTCACAGACAGACAGACAGACAGATATTCAAAATGTCACAGATAGTCATAGGCAGTCTTTGGCAGTCACAGACAGTCACAGATAGTCACAGACAGTCGCAGACAGTCACAGACAGTCACAGACAGTCTCAGAGAGACGCAGAAGATCACATACTGTCGCAGACAGTCACAGACAGTCACAGACAGTCACAGACAGTCACAGACAGTCACAGACAGTCACAGACAGTCACAGACAGTCACAGACAGTCACAGACAGTCACAGACAGTCACAGACAGTAACAGACAATCACAGACAGTCACAGACAGTCACAGAAACTGACAGTCAGTCACAGTCAGACAGACAGTCACAGACAGACAGTCACAGACAGATAGACAGTCACAGAGAGACAGACAGTCAAAGACAGACAGGCAGTTACAGACAGACAGACAGACAGTCTCAGACGGGCTGTTTCAGACAGACAGTGAGACTCAGACGGACAGTCTCAGACAGGCAGACAGTCTCAGAAAGACAGTCTCAGACAGACAGACAGTCTCAGACGGACGGACTCAGACAGACAGACAGTCTCAGACTGAAGTCTCAGACAGACAAACAGTCTCAGACGGACAGTCTCAGATAGACAGACAGTCTCAGACGGACAGCCTCAGACAGACAGTCTCAGACGGACAGACTCAGACAGACAGACAGTCTCAGACTGAAGTCTCAGACAGACAAACAGTCTCAGACGGACAGTCTCAGATAGACAGACAGTCTCAGATGAACAGTCTCAGACAGACAGTCAGGCAGACAGACAGACAGACAGACAGTCACAGGCAGTCGCAGACTGTCACATACAGTCACAGACAGTCACAGACAAATCAGACAGTCACAGATAATCACATACATTCACAGACTAACATAGACAGTCACAGACGGTCACAGACAGTCACAGACAGACAGACAGTCACAGACAGACAGACAGTTACAGACAGACACAGACAGTCACAGACAGTCACAGACAGTCACAGACAGTCACAGACAGACACAGACAGTCAAAGACAGACACAGACAGACAGACAGACAGTCAGAGAGACAGACAGACAAACAGACAGACAGACACACAGACAGACAGACTGACAGACAGACACACAGTCACAGACAGTCACAGACAGTCACAGACAGTCACAGACAGTCATAGACAGTCGCAGACAGTCACAGACAGTCACAGACAATCACAGACAGACAGACACAGACAGACAGTCACACACAGACAGTCACAGACAGACAGTCACAGACAGACAGACAGTCTCAGACGGACAGTCTCAGAAAGAAAAAACAGTCTCAGACGGACAGTCTCAGACAGACAGACAGTCTCAGTCGGACAGTCTCAGACAGGCAGTCAGTCTCAGATGGACAGAATCAGACAGACAGTCAGTCTCAGACGGACAGTCTCAGAAAGACAGTCTCAGACTGTCCGTCTCAGACAGTCTCAGGCGGACAATCTCAGACAGACAGTCAGGCAGACAGACTGACAGACAGACAGACAGACAGACTGACAGACAGACAGACAGTCACAGACAGTCACAGACAGTCACAGACAGTCACAGGCAGTCACAGACAGTCACAGACAGACAGACAGTCACAGACAGTCACAGACAGTCACAGAGAGACACAGGAAGTCGCAGACAGTCTCAGACAGACAGACAGTCTCAGACAGACGGTCTCAGACAGTCTCAGACAGTCTCAGACAGACAGTCTCAGACGGACTGTCTCAGACAAACATTGACTCTCAGACGGACAGTCTCAGACTGACAGAACGTCTCAAACGGACAGACATTCTCAGACGGACGGTCTCAGACAGAAAGACAGTCTCAGTCGGACAGTCTCAGACAGACAGTCTCAGACGGACAGTATCAGACAGACAGACAGTCTCAGACGGACGGGCTCAGACAGTCTCAGACGGACGGTCTCAGACTGACAGACAGTCTCAGATGGACAGCCTCAGACAGACAGTCTAAGACCGGCAGTCTCAGGCAGTCTCAGACGGACAGTCTCAGACAGACAGTGAGACAGACAGACATAGAGACAGACTGACAGACAGACAGACAGACTGTCACAGACAGTCGCAGACAGTCACAGACAGTCACAGACAGTCACAGACAGTCACAGACAGTCACAGACAGTCACAGACAGTCACAGACAGTCACAGACAGTTGCAGACAGTCGCAAACAGTCACAGACGGTCATAGACAGACACAGTCAGTCACAGACAGTCACAGACATTCACAGACATACACAGACAGTCACAGACAGACACAGACAGTCACAGACAGACAGACAGTCACAGACGGACAGACAGTCACAGACAGACAGTCTCAGACTGGCAGCCCTAGACAGATGGACAGTCTCAAACGGACAGTCTCTGACGGACAGTCTCAGACAGACAGTCTCAGACGGAGAGTCTCAGACAGACAGTCTCAGTCGGACAGTCTCAGACAGTCAGTCTCAGACGGACAGTCTCAGACAGACAGTCTCAGACGGACAGTCTCAGACAGTCTCAGACGGACAGTCTTAGACAGACAGTCAGACAGACAGACAGACAGATTGACAGACAGACAGACAGACAGACTGTCAAGGACAGTCGCAGACAGTCACAGACAGACACAGACAGTCACAGACAGACACAGACAGTCACAGACAGACACAGGCAGTCACAGACAGACAGACAGTCACAGACAGACAGTCACAGACAGACACAGACAGACAGACAGACAGAGAGACAGACAGACAGATAGACAGACAGGCAGACAGACAGTCACAGACAGTCACAGACAGTCACAGACAGTCACAGACAGTCACAGACAGTCACAGACAGTCACAGACAGTCAGGCAGACAGACAGACTGACAGACAGACAGACTGACAGACAGACAGACAGACAAACAGTCTCAGTCAGTCACAGACAGTCGCAGACAGTCACAGACAGTCACAGACAATCACAGGCAGTCACAGACAGTCACAGACAGTTACAGACAGACAGACAGTCACAGACAGTTACAGACAGACAGACAGTCACAGACAGACAGACAGTCACAGAGTGACAGACAGACAGTCTCAGACGGACAGTCTCAGACAGACATACATTCTCATACGGACAGTCTCAGACAGACAGAACGTCTCAAACGGTCAGTCTCAGACAGACAGACAGTCACAGACAGACAGTCTCAGACGGACGGTCTCAGACAGACAGACAGTCTCAGACGGACAGTCTCAGACAGACAGTCTCAGACGGACAGTATCAGACAGACAGACAGTCTCAGACGGACGGGCTCAGACAGTCTCAGTCGGACGGTCTCAGACAGACAGACAGTCTCAGTCGGACAGTCTCAGACAGACAGTCGAAGACGGACAGTCTCAGGCAGTCTCAGACGGACAGTCTCAGACAGACAGTCAGACAGACATACAGACAGACTGACAGACAGACAGACAGACTGTCACAGACAGTCGCAGACAGTCATTGACAGTCACAGACAGTCACAGACAGTTACAAACAGTCGCAGACAGTCACAGACAGTCATAGACAGACACAGACAGTCACAGACAGTCACAGACATTCACAGACATACACAGACAGTCACAGACAGACACAGACAATCACAGACAGACAGACAGTCACAGACAGACAGTCTCAGACGGGCAGCCCTAGACAGATTGACAGTCTCAGACGGACAGTCTCAGATCGACAGTCTCAGACAGACATTCTCAGACGGAGAGTCTCAGTCAGACAGTCTCAGACGGTCTGTCTGAGACTGTCCGTCGTAGACGGAGAGTCTCAGACAGACAGTCACAGACAGAAAGTCACAGACAGACTGTCACAGACAGACAGTCATAGACTGACAGTCATAGAGAGATAGTCAAAAACAGAGAGTCACCGACGGACAGTTTCAGACAGACAGTCTCTGACGGACAATCTCAGACAGACAGTCTCAGACAGACAGACTCAGAAAGACAGACAGTCACAGAGAGACAGACAGTCACAGACAGACAGGCAGTTACAGGCAAAAAGACAGTCTCAGACGGACAGTATCAGACAGACAGACAATCTCAGACGGTAGTCTAAGACAGACGGACAGTCTCAAACGGACAGTTTCAGACAGACTGAATGTCTCAGACGGACAGTCACAGACAGACAGACAGTCTGAGACGGACAGTCTGAGACAGACAGTCCCAGACGGACAGTCTCAGACAGACAGACAGTCTACGACGGACTGTCTCAGACAGACAGTTTCAGACGGACAGTCTGACACAGACAGACAGACAGACAGACAGACAGACACACTGACAGACAGACGGACAGACTGACAGACAAACAGTCACTGACAGTCACAGACAGTCACAGACAGACACAGACAGTCACAGACAGTCACAGACAGACACACAGACAGACACACAGACAGACACACTGACAGACACACAGACAGAGAGTCAGGCCGACAGACAGACAGACAGACAGACAGACAGACAGACAGTCACAGACAGTCACAGACAGTCACAGACAGTCACAGACTGTCACAGACTGTCACAGGCATTCACAGACAGTCACAGACAGTCTCAGACGGACAGTCTCAGACAGAAATACATTCTCAGAACGACAGTCTCAGACAGACAGACCTTCTCAGCTGGACAGACTCAGACAGAGAGACAGTCTCAGACGGACGGTCTCAGACAGACAGACAGTCTCTGACGGACAGTCTCAGACAGACTGTCTCAGACGTACAGTCTCAGACAGACAGACAGTCTCAGACGGACAGTCTCAGACAGACAGTCCTTGACAGACAGTCTCAGACAGACCGCCTCAGACAGAGAGACTCAGACAGACAGTCATAGTCAGACAGACAGACAGACAGACAGACAGACAGTCTCAGACAGACAGTCTCAGAAAGACAGTCACAGACAGACAATCACAGACAGACAGTCACAGACAGACAGACAGACAGTCAATCAGTCACATATAGTCAAAGGCAGTCTTTAACAGTCTTTGACAGTCTTTGACAGTCACAGACAGTCACAGACAGTCACAGACAGTCACAGACAGTCACAGACAGTCACAGACAGTCACAGACAGTCACAGACAGTCACAGACAGCCACAGTCAGTCACAGACAGACACAGACAGTCACAGACAATCACAGACAATCACAGACAGACAGACAGTCACAGACAGACAGTCACAGACAGACAGTCTCAGAGAGACAGACAGTCACAGACAGACAGGCAGTTACAGACAGACAGACAGTCTCAGACGGACAGTCTCAGACGGACAGTCTCAGACGGACAGTCTCAGACCGACAGACAGTCTCAGACGGACAGTCTCAGAGAGCCGGACAGTATCAGACGGACTGTTTCAGACAGACAGAAAGTCTCAGACGGACAGTCTCAGACAGTCAGACAGTCTCAGTCGGACAGTCTCAGACAGACAGTCTCAGACGGACAGTCGGCGAGAGACAGACAGACAGACAGACACACAGACAGACAGACGGACAGACTGACAGACAGACAGTCACAGACAGTCACAGACAGTCACAGACAGTCACAGACAGTCACAGATAGTCACAGACTGCCACAGACAGTCACAGACAGACACACAGACAGACACACTGACAGACACACAGAGTGACATACAGACAGACACAAAGACAGACACATAGACAGACACACAGACAGTCACAGAGAGTCACAGACTGTCAGAGACTGTCACAGACAGTCACAGACAGTCACAGACAGTCACAAACAGTCACAGACAGTCAAAGATTGTCACAGACAGTCACAGACAGAAACAGACAGTCACAGACAGACACAGACAGACAGACTGTCTGAGACAGACAGACAGTCTCAGACGGACAGTCTCAGATTTACAGACAATCTCAGACGGACAGTATCGGACAGACAGAAAGTCTCAGACGGACAGTCTCAGACAGACAGTCTCAGACGGACAGTCTCAGACAGACAGACAGTCTCAGACGGACAGTCTCAGACAGACAGTCTCAGACGGATAGTATCAGACAGACAAACAGACACACAGACAGACACACACAGACAGACACACAGAAAGCCAGATGGACAGACAGACAGACTAAAGGTCACAGACAGTCACAGACAGTCACAGACAGTCACAGACAGTCACAGACAGTCACAGACATTCACAGACAGTCACAGACAGTCACAGACAGTCACAGACAGTCACAGACAGTCACAGACAGTCACAGACAGTCACATACAGTCACAGACAGTCACAGACAGTCACAGACAGTCACAGACAGTCACAGACATTCACAGACAGTCACAGACAGACACACAGACAGACACACAGATAGACTCACAGACAGACTCACAGACAGACACACAGACAGAAACACAGGCAGACACACAGACAGACACACAGACAGACATACATACAGACACACAGACTGACACACAGACAGACACACAGACAGTCACACAGACAGACACAGACAGACAGACAGTCACAGACAGTCACAGACAGTCACAGACAGTCACAGACAGTCACAGACAGTCACAGACAGTCACAGACAGTCACAGACAGTCACAGACAGTCACAGACAGTCACAGACAGTCACAGACAGTCACAGACAGTCCAGACAGTCACAGAGAGTCGCAGACTTTCACAGACAGACACAGACATACAGACAGACAGAGAGACAGACAGACAGATAGATAGACAGACAGGCACAGACCGTCACGGAGAGTCACAGACAGTCACAGACAGTCACAGACTGTCGCAGACAGTCACAGACGCTCACAGACAGTCACAGACCTTCACAGACAGTAACAGACAGACACAGAGAGTCCCAGACAGACAGACAGCCACAGACAGACAGTCTCAGACGGACAGTCTCTGACAGACAGACAGTCTCAGACGGACAATCTCAGACAGACAGTCCGGCAGACAGACAGACAGACAGACAGTCACAGGCAGTCACAGGCAGTCACAGGCAGTCACAGACAGTCAAAGACATTCACAGACAGACAGTCAAAGACAGACAGTCACAGGCAGACAGACAGTCACAGTCAGACAGACAGTCACAGAGTGTCGGACAGACAGTCTCAGACGCACTGTCTCAGACAGTCGTACATTCACAGACGTACGGTCTCCGAAAGACAGACCGTTTCAGACGGACAGTCTCAGACAGACAGACAGTCTCAGACGGACAGTCTCAGACAGACAGACAGGCTCAGACGGACAATCTCAGACAGACAGACAGTCTCAGACGGACAGTCTCAGACAGACAGTCTCAGACGGACAGTCTCACACGGACAGTCACAGATAGACAGTCAAACAGACAGACAGAAAGACAGACTGACAGACAGACAGACAGACAGTCACAGACAGTCGCAGACAGTCACAGACAGACACAGACAGTCACAGACAGACAGACAGTCACAGACAGACAGACAGACAGTCACAGACAGACTCAGACGGACAGTCTCAGACAGACAGACA
>CM051039.1:34110500-34175500 GCA_027627225.1 Congeria kusceri | reverse complement strand
AGACATATAGTCTCAGACGGACAGAATCTGACAGCCGGACAGTCTCAGACGGACAGTTCCAGACAGGCAGAGAGTCTCAGACGGACAGTCTCAGACCGACAGACAGTCTGAGACTGACAGTCTCAGACAGACAGTCTCAGACGGACAGTCTGAGACAGACAGACAGACAGACAGACAGTCAGACTCACAGTCAGACAGACGGACAGACTGACAGACAAACAGTCACAGACAGTCACAGACAGTCACAGACAGTCGCAGACAGTAACAGACAGTCACAGACAGTCACAGACAGTCACAGACAGTCACAGACAGTCACAGACAGTCACAGACAGTCACAGACAGTCACAGACAGTCACAGACAGTCACAGAGAGTCACAGACAGTCACACAGACAGACACACAGACAGACACACAGACAGACACTCAGAGAGACATACAGACAGACGGACAGACAGACACAAAGACAGACACACAGACAGACAAACAGACAGTCACAGACAGTCACAGACTGTCACAGACAGTCACAGACAGTCACAGACAGTCACAGACAGTCACAGACAGTCACAGACAGTCACAGACAGTCACAAACAGTCACAGACAGACACAGACAGAGAGTCACAGACAGGAACAGACAGTCACAGACAGACAGACACAGACAGACAGTCAGAGACAGACAGACAGTCTCAGACGGACAGTCTTAGATTGACAGACAGTCTCAGACGGACAGTATCGGGCAGACAGAAAGTCTCAGACGGACAGTCTCAGACAGACAGACAGTCTGAGACGGACAGTCTCAGACAGACAGTCTCAGACGGACTGTCTCAGACAGAATGACAGTCTCAGACGGACAGTCTCAGACAGACAGACAGTCTCAGATAGACAGTCCCAGACAGACAGACAGTCTCAGACGGACAGTCTCAGACAGACAGACAGTCTCAGACGGACAGTCTCAGACAGACAGTCACAGACAGACATTCACAGACAGTCACAGACAGTCACCGACAGTCATAGACAGTCACAGACAGTCATAGACAGTCACAGGTAGTCACAGACGGTCACAGACAGACACAGACAGTCACAGACAGTCACAGACATTCACAGACAGACACAGACAGTCACAGACAGACATACAGTCACAGACAGGCAGTCACAGACAGACAGTCTCAGAAGGACAGACTCAGACAGCATGATAGTCTCAGACGGACATTCTCAGACAATCAGACAGTCTCAGACGGACAGTCCCAGACAGACAGACAGTCTCAGACGGACAGTCTCAGACAGACAGACAGTCTCAGTCGGACAGTCTCAGACAGACAGTCTCAGACGGACAGTCTGAGACAGACATTCTAAGACGGACAGTCTCAGACAGACAGTCTCAGACGGACAGTCACAGACGGACAGTCTCAGACAGTCTCACACGGACAGTCACAGATAGAAAGTCAAACAGACAGACAGACAGACAGACTGACAGACAGACAGACAGTCACAGACAGTCGCAGACAGTCACAGACAGTCACAGACAGTCGCAGACAGTCACAGACAGTCACAGACAGTCACAGACAGTCACAGACAGTCACAGACAGTCACAGACAGTCACAGACAGTCACAGACAGACACAGACAGTCACAGACAGTCACAGCCATGACAGACAGTCACAGACAGTCACAGATAGACACAGACAGTCGCAGACAGACAGACAGTCACAGTCCGACAGACAGTCACAGTCAGACAGACTCACACGGACAGTCTCAGACAGAATGACAGTCTCAGACGGACAGTCTTAGACAGACAGTCTCAGACGGACAGTCTCAGACAAACAAACAGTCTCAGACGGACAGTCTCAGACAGACAGTCTCAGAAGGAGAGTCTCAGACAGACAGACAGACAGACAGACACTCAGACAGACACACATAAACGCAGACGGACAGACAGACAGGCAAAAATTCACAGACAGTCACAGGCAGTCACAGACAGTCACAGACAGTCACAGACAGTCTCAGACAGTCGCAGACAGTCACAGACAGTCACAGACAGTCACAGACAGACGCACAGACAGACACACAGACAGTCACACAGACAGTCACAGACAGACAGTCACAGACAGTCACAGACAGTCACAGACAGTCACAGACAGTCACAGACAGTCACAGACAGTCACAGACAGTCACAGACAGTCACAGACAGTCACAGACAGTCACAGACAGTCACAGACAGTCACAGACAGTCACAGACAGTCACAGACAGTCACAGACAGTCAAAGACTAACACACAGACAGACACACAGACAGACAAACAGACAGACACTCAGAGACACATACAGACAGACGGACAGACAGACACAAAGACAGACACACAGACAGACTAACAGACAGTCACAGACAGTGACAGACTGTCACAGACAGTCACAGACAGTCACAGACAGTCACAGACAGTCACAGACAGTCACAAACAGTCACAGACAGACACAGACAGACAGTCACAGACAGGAACAGACAGTCACAGACAGACAGACACAGACAGACAGTCAGAGACAGACAGACAGTCTCAGACGGACAGTCTTAGATTGACAGACAGTCTCAGACGGACAGTATCGGTCAGAGAGAAAGTCTCAGACGGACAGTCTCAGACAGACAGACAGTCTGAGACGGACAGTCTCAGACAGACAGTCTCAGAAGGACCGTCTCAGACAGAATGACAGTCTCAGACGGACAGTCTCAGACAGACAGACAGTCTCAGACGGACAGTCCCAGACAGACAGACAGTCTCAGACGGACAGTCTCAGACATACAGACAGTCTCAGACGGACAGTCTCAGACAGACAGTCACAGACAGACATTCACAGACAGTCGCAGACAGTCGCAGACAGTCACAGACAGTCATAGACAGTCACAGACAGTCATAGAGAGACACAGGTAGTCGCAGACGTTCACAGACAGACACAGACAGTCACAGACAGTCACAGACATTCACAGACAGACACAGACAGTCACAGACAGACAGACAGTCACAGACAGACAGTCACAGACAGACAGTCTCAGAAGGACAGACTCAGACAGAATGATAGTCTCAGACGGACAGTCTCAGACAATCAGACAGTCTCAGACGGACAGTTCCAGACAGACAGTCTCAGACGGACAGTCTCAGACAGACAGACAGTCTCAGACGGACAGTCTCAGACAGACAGTCTCAGACGGACAGTCTCAGACAGACATTCTAAGACGGACAGTCTCAGACAGACAGTCTCAGACGGACAGTCACAGACAGACAGTCACAGACAGACTGTCACAGACAGACAGTCACAGACAGACAGTCACAGAGAGACAGTCACAGACAGATAGTCACCGACGGACAGTTTCAGACAGACAGTCTCATACGGACAGTCTCAAACAGACAGTCTTAGACGGACAGTCTCAGACAGACCGCCTCAGACAGAGAGACTCAGACAGACAGTCACAGACATACAGACAGACAGACAGGCAGACAGACAGACACACAGACAGACAGTCAGTCTCATACAGACAGTCTCAGACAGACAGTCACAGACAGACTGTCACAGACAGACAGTCACAGACAGACAGACAGTCAAACAGTCACAGATAGTCATAGGCAGACTTTGACAGTCACAGACAGTCACAGATAGTCACAGACAGTCACAGACTGTCTCAGACAGTCACAGACAGTCACAAAGAGTCGCAGACAGTCACAGACAGTCGCAGACAGTCACAGACACTCACAGACGGTCACAGACAGTCACAGACAGTCACAGATAGTCACAGATAGTCACAGACAGTCACAGTCAGTCACAGTCAGTCAGACAGTCACAGATCGTCACAGACAGTCACAGACAGTCACAGACAGTCACAAACAGTCACAGACAGTCACAGACAGACAGTCACAGACAGACAGACACAGACAGACAGAGAGTCAGAGACAGACAGACAGTCTCAGACGGACAGTCTCAGATTGACAGACAGTCTCAGACGGACAGTATCGGACAGACAGAAAGTCTCAGACGGACAGTCTCAGACAGACAGTCTCAGACGGACAGTCTCAGACAGACAGACAGACACACAGACAAACACACACAGACAGACACACAGACAGACACACAGAAAGCCAGACGGACAGACAGACAGACAAAAAGTCATAGACAGTCACAGACAGTCACAGAACGTCACACGCAGTCACAGACAGTCACAGACAGACACACAGACAGACACACAGAGAGACACACAGACAGACACACAGACAGACACACAGACAGAAACACAGGCAGACACACAGACAGACACACAGACAGACCAACAGACACACAGACAGACACACATATTGTCACACAGTGTCACAGACAGACAGACAGTCACAGACAGTCACAGACAGTCACAGATTGTCACTGACAGTACAGACAGTCACAGACATTCACAGACATTCACAGACATACACAGACATACAGACAGACAGAGAGACAGACAGACAGATTGAGAGACACACAGTCTCAGACCGTCACAGAGAGTCACAGATAGTCACAGACAGTCACAGACACTCACAGACAGTCACAGACCTTCACAGACAGTCAGAGATAGTAACAGACAGACACAGAGAGTCCCAGACAGACAGACAGCCACAGACAGACAGTCGCAGACGGACAGTCTCTGACAGACAGTCTCAGACGGACAGTATCGGACAGACAGAAAGTCTCAGACGGACAGTCTCAGACAGACAGTCTCAGACGGACAGTCTCAGACAGACAGACAGACACACAGACAAACACACACAGACAGACACACAGACAGACACACAGAAAGCCAGACGGACAGACAGACAGACAAAAAGTCATAGACAGTCACAGACAGTCACAGAACGTCACACGCAGTCACAGACAGTCACAGACAGACACACAGACAGACACACAGAGAGACACACAGACAGACACACAGACAGACACACAGACAGAAACACAGGCAGACACACAGACAGACACACAGACAGACCAACAGACACACAGACAGACACACATATTGTCACACAGTGTCACAGACAGACAGACAGTCACAGACAGTCACAGACAGTCACAGATTGTCACTGACAGTACAGACAGTCACAGACATTCACAGACATTCACAGACATACACAGACATACAGACAGACAGAGAGACAGACAGACAGATTGAGAGACACACAGTCTCAGACCGTCACAGAGAGTCACAGATAGTCACAGACAGTCACAGACACTCACAGACAGTCACAGACCTTCACAGACAGTCAGAGATAGTAACAGACAGACACAGAGAGTCCCAGACAGACAGACAGCCACAGACAGACAGTCGCAGACGGACAGTCTCTGACAGACAGTCTCAGACGGACAGTCTCAGACAGTCTCAGACGGACAATCTCAGACAGACAGTCAGGCAGACAGACAGACAGACAGACAGACAGACAGTCACAGGCAGTCACAGACAGTCACAGACAGTCACAGACAGACAGTCACAGACAGACAGTCACAGGCAGACAGACAGTCGCAGACAGACAGACAGTCACAGAGTGACGGACAGACAGTCTCAGACGCACCGTCTCAGACAGTCTCTGACGGACAATCTCAGACAGACAATCAGGCAGACAGACAGACAGACAGACAGTCGCAGGCAGTCACAGACAGTCACAGACAGACAGTCACAGACAGACAATCACAGGCAGACAGACAGTCACCGACAGACAGACAGTCACAAAGTCACGGACAGCCTGTCTCAGACGCACATTCTCAGACAGACATACATTCACAGACGTACACTCTCCGACAGACAGACCGTTTCAAACGGACAGTCTCAGACAGACAGACAGTCTCAGATGGACGGTCTTAGACAGACAGACAGTCTCAGACGGACAGTCTCAGACAGACAGTCTCAGACGGACAGTCTCAGACAGACAGACAGTCTCAGACGGACAGTCTCATACAGACAGACAGGCTCAGACGGACAATCTCAGACAGACAGACAGTCTCAGACGGACAGTCTCAGACAGACAGTCTCAGACAGACAGTCTCAGACGGACAGTCTCAGATAGTCTCACACGGACAGTCACAGAGAGACAGTCAAACAGACAGACAGAGAGACAGACTGACAGACAGACAGACAGACAGTCACAGACAGTCGCAGACAGTCGCAGACAGTCACAGACAGTCACAGACGGTCACAGACAGTCACATACAGTCACAGACATTCACAGACAGACACAGACAGTCACAGACAGTCACAGCCATTACAGACAGTCACAGACAGTCACAGATAGACACAGACAGTCACAGACAGACAGTCACAGACAGACAGACAGTCACAGACAGACAGACTCAGACGGACAGTCTCAGACAGAATGACAGTCTCAGACGGACAGTCTCAGACAGACAGTCTCAGACGGACAGTCTCAGACAAACAAACACTCTCAGACGGACAGTCTCAGACAGAGAGTCTCAGATAAACAGTCTCAGACAGACAGACAGACAGACACACAGACAGACACACAGAAACGAAGACGGACAGACAGAGAGACAAAAAGTCACAGACAGTCACAGGCACTCACAGACAGTTACAGACAGTCACAGACAGTCACAGACAGTCGCAGACAGTCGCAGACAGTCACAGACAGTCACAGACAGTCACAGACATTAACAGACAGTCACCGACAGTCCCAGACAGTCACAGACAGTCCCAGATATTAACAGAAAGTCACCGACAGTCCCAGACAGTCAAAGAGAGTCACAGACAGTCACAGAGAGTCACAGACAGTCACAGACAGTCACAGACAGACACACAGACTGACACACAGACAGACACACAGGCAGACACACAGACAGACACACAGACAGACACACAGACAGACACACACAGATACACACAGACAGACACACAGAGAGACAAACTGACAGACACACAGACAGTCACACAGACAGTCACAGACAGACAGACAGACAGACAGTCACAGAGTGACAGACAGACAGTCTCAGACGGACAGTCTCAGACAGACATACATTCTCAAACGGACAGTCTCAGACAGACAGACCTTCTCAGACGGACTGTCTCAGACAGACCGACAGTCACAGACGGACAGTCTCAGACAGACAGACAGTCTCAGACGGACAGTCTCAGATGGACAGGCTCAGACAGACAGTCACAGACAGACACAGACAGTCGCAGACAGTCACAGACAGTCACAGACAGTCACAGACTGTCACAGACAGTCACAGACAGACAGACACAGACAGACAGTCAGAGACAGACAGACAGTCACAGACAGAAAGACAGTCAAACAGTCACAGATAGTCATAGGCAGACTTTGACAGTCACAGACAGTCACAGATAGTCACAGATAGTCACAGACGGTCACAGACAGTCACAGACAGTCACAGACAGTCACAAAGAGTCGCAGACAGTCACAGACAGTCGCAGAGAGTCACAGACAGTCACAGACAGTCACAGACAGTCTCAGACAGTCGCAGACAGCCACAGACAGTCGCAGCAGTCACAAACAGTCACAGACAGTCACAGACGGTCACAGACAGACACAGACAGTCACAGACATTCACAGACAGACACAGACAGTCACAGACAGACAGTCACAGACAGACAGTCTCAGACGGACAATCTCAGTCAGAATGACAGTCTCAGACGGACAGTCTCAGACAGACAGACAGTCTCAGACGGACAGTCCTAGACAGACAGAAAGTCTCAGACGGACAGTCTCAGACAGACAGTCTCAGACGGACAGTCTCAGACGGACAGTCTCAGACAGACAGACAGACACACAGACAAACACACACAGACAGACACACAGACAGACACACAGAAAGCCAGACGGACAGACAGACAGACAAAAAGTCATAGACAGTCACAGACAGTCACAGAACGTCACACGCAGTCACAGACAGTCACAGACAGACACACAGACAGACACACAGAGAGACACACAGACAGACACACAGACAGACACACAGACAGAAACACAGGCAGACACACAGACAGACACACAGACAGACACACAGACAGACAAACAGACACACAGAGAGACACACATATTGTCACACAGTGTCACAGACAGACAGACAGTCACAGACAGTCACAGACCGTCACAGATTGTCACTGACAGTACAGACAGTCACAGACAGTCACAGACATTCACAGACATACACAGACATACAGACAGACAGAGAGACAGACAGACAGATTGAGAGACACACAGTCTCAGACCGTCACAGAGAGTCACAGATAGTCACAGACAGTCACAGACACTCACAGACAGTCACAGACCTTCACAGACAGTCAGAGATAGTAACAGACAGACACAGAGAGTCCCAGACAGACAGACAGCCACAGACAGACAGTCGCAGACGGACAGTCTCTGACAGACAGTCTCAGACGGACAGTCTCAGACAGTCTCAGACGGACAATCTCAGACAGACAGTCAGGCAGACAGACAGACAGACAGACAGACAGACAGTCACAGGCAGTCACAGACAGTCACAGACAGACAGTCACAGACAGACAGTCACAGGCAGACAGACAGTCGCAGACAGACAGACAGTCACAGAGTGACGGACAGACAGTCTCAGACGCACAGTCTCAGACAGTCTCTGACGGACAATCTCAGACAGACAGTCAGGCAGACAGACAGACAGACAGACAGTCGCAGGCAGTCACAGACAGTCACAGACAGACAGTCACAGACAGACAGTCACAGGCAGACAGACAGTCACCGACAGACAGACAGTCACAAAGTCACGGACAGCCTGTCTCAGACGCACATTCTCAGACAGACATACATTCACAGACGTACACTCTCCGACAGACAGACCGTTTCAGACGGACAGTCTCAGACAGACAGACAGTCTCAGATGGACGGTCTTAGACAGACAGACAGTCTCAGACGGACAGTCACAGACAGTCACAGACAGTCACAGACAGTCACAGACAGTCACAGACAGTCACAGACAGTCACAGACAATCACAGACAGTCACAGACAGTCACAGACAGTCACAGACAGTCACAGACAGTCACAGACAGTCACAGACAGTCAAAGACTAACACACAGACAGACAAACAGACAGACACTCAGAGACACATACAGACAGACGGACAGACAGACACAAAGACAGACACACAGACAGACTAACAGACAGTCACAGACAGTGACAGACTGTCACAGACAGTCACAGACAGTCACAGACAGTCACAGACAGTCACAGACAGTCACAAACAGTCACAGACAGACACAGACAGACAGTCACAGACAGGAACAGACAGTCACAGACAGACAGACACAGACAGACAGACAGTCAGAGACAGACAGACAGTCTCAGACGGACAGTCTTAGATTGACAGACAGTCTCAGACGGACAGTATCGGCAGGAGAGAAAGTCTCAGACGGACAGTCTCAGACAGACAGACAGTCTGAGACGGACAGTCTCAGACAGACAGTCTCAGACGGACAGTCTCAGACAGAATGACAGTCTCAGACGGACAGTCTCAGACAGACAGACAGTCTCAGACGGACAGTCCCAGACAGACAGACAGTCTCAGACGGACAGTCTCAGACATACAGACAGTCTCAGACGGACAGTCTCAGACAGACAGTCACAGACAGACATTCACAGACAGTCGCAGACAGTCGCAGACAGTCACAGACAGTCATAGACAGTCACAGACAGTCATAGACAGACACAGGCAGTCGCAGACGTTCACAGACAGACACAGACAGTCACAGACAGTCACAGACAGTCACAGACATTCACAGACAGACACAGACAGTCACAGACAGACAGACAGTCACAGACAGACAGTCACAGACAGACAGTCTCAGAAGGACAGACTCAGACAGAATGATAGTCTCAGACGGACAGTCTCAGACAATCAGACAGTCTCAGACGGACAGTCCCAGACAGACAGACAGTCTCAGACGGACAGTCTCAGACAGACAGACAGTCTCAGACGGACAGTCTCAGACAGACAGTCTCAGACGGACAGTCTCAGACAGACATTCTAAGACGGACAGTCTCAGACAGACAGTCTCAGACGGACAGTCACAGACAGACAGTCACAGACAGACTGTCACAGACAGACAGTCACAGACAGACAGTCACAGAGAGACAGTCACAGACAGACAGTCACCGACGGACAGTTTCAGACAGACAGTCTCAGACGGACAGTCTCAAACAGACAGTCTTAGACGGACAGTCTCAGACAGACCGCCTCAGACAGAGAGACTCAGACAGACAGTCACAGACATACAGACAGACAGACAGGCAGACAGACAGACACACAGACAGACAGTCAGTCTCATACAGACAGTCTCAGACAGACAGTCACAGACAGACTGTCACAGACAGACAGTCACAGACAGACAGACAGTCAAACAGTCACAGATAGTCATAGGCAGACTTTGACAGTCACAGACAGTCACAGATAGTCACAGACAGTCACAGACGGTCTCAGACAGTCACAGACAGTCACAAAGAGTCGCAGACAGTCACAGACAGTCGCAGACAGTCACAGACAGTCACAGACGGTCACAGACAGTCACAGACAGTCACAGATAGTCACAGATAGTCACAGACAGTCACAGTCAGTCACAGTCAGTCAGACAGTCACAGATCGTCACAGACAGTCACAGACAGTCACAGACAGTCACAAACAGTCACAGACAGTCACAGACAGAAAGTCACAGACAGACAGACACAGACAGACAGACAGTCAGAGACAGACAGACAGTCTCAGACGGACAGTCTCAGATTGACAGACAGTCTCAGACGGACAGTATCGGACAGACAGAAAGTCTCAGACGGACAGTCTCAGACAGACAGTCTCAGACGGACAGTCTCAGACGGACAGTCTCAGACAGACAGACAGACACACAGACAAACACACACAGACAGACACACAGACAGACACACAGAAAGCCAGACGGACAGACAGACAGACAAAAAGTCATAGACAGTCACAGACAGTCACAGAACGTCACACGCAGTCACAGACAGTCACAGACAGACACACAGACAGACACACAGAGAGACACACAGACAGACACACAGACAGACACACAGACAGAAACACAGGCAGACACACAGACAGACACACAGACAGACACACAGACAGACAAACAGACACACAGACAGACACACATATTGTCACACAGTGTCACAGACAGACAGACAGTCACAGACAGTCACAGACCGTCACAGATTGTCACTGACAGTACAGACAGTCACAGACAGTCACAGACATTCACAGACATACACAGACATACAGACAGACAGAGAGACAGACAGACAGATTGAGAGACACACAGTCTCAGACCGTCACAGAGAGTCACAGATAGTCACAGACAGTCACAGACACTCACAGACAGTCACAGACCTTCACAGACAGTCAGAGATAGTAACAGACAGACACAGAGAGTCCCAGACAGACAGACAGCCACAGACAGACAGTCGCAGACGGACAGTCTCTGACAGACAGTCTCAGACGGACAGTCTCAGACAGTCTCAGACGGACAATCTCAGACAGACAGTCAGGCAGACAGACAGACAGACAGACAGACAGACAGTCACAGGCAGTCACAGACAGTCACAGACAGACAGTCACAGACAGACAGTCACAGGCAGACAGACAGTCGCAGACAGACAGACAGTCACAGAGTGACGGACAGACAGTCTCAGACGCACAGTCTCAGACAGTCTCTGACGGACAATCTCAGACAGACAGTCAGGCAGACAGACAGACAGACAGACAGTCGCAGGCAGTCACAGACAGTCACAGACAGACAGTCACAGACAGACAGTCACAGGCAGACAGACAGTCACCGACAGACAGACAGTCACAAAGTCACGGACAGCCTGTCTCAGACGCACATTCTCAGACAGACATACATTCACAGACGTACACTCTCCGACAGACAGACTGTTTCAGACGGACAGTCTCAGACAGACAGACAGTCTCAGATGGACGGTCTTAGACAGACAGACAGTCTCAGACGGACAGTCACAGACAGTCACAGACAGTCACAGACAGTCACAGACAGTCACAGACAGTCACAGACAGTCACAGACAGTCACAGACAGTCACAGACAGTCACAGACAGTCACAGACAGTCACAGACAGTCACAGACTAACACACAGACAGACAAACAGACAGACACTCAGAGACACATACAGACAGACGGACAGACAGACACAAAGACAGACACACAGACAGACTAACAGACAGTCACAGACAGTGACAGACTGTCACAGACAGTCACAGACAGTCACAGACAGTCACAGACAGTCACAAACAGTCACAGACAGACACAGACAGACAGTCACAGACAGGAACAGACAGTCACAGACAGACAGACACAGACAGACAGACAGTCAGAGACAGACAGACAGTCTCAGACGGACAGTCTTAGATTGACAGACAGTCTCAGACGGACAGTATCGGCAGGAGAGAAAGTCTCAGACGGACAGTCTCAGACAGACAGACAGTCTGAGACGGACAGTCTCAGACAGACAGTCTCAGACGGACAGTCTCAGACAGAATGACAGTCTCAGACGGACAGTCTCAGACAGACAGACAGTCTCAGACGGACAGTCCCAGACAGACAGACAGTCTCAGACGGACAGTCTCAGACATACAGACAGTCTCAGACGGACAGTCTCAGACAGACAGTCACAGACAGACATTCACAGACAGTCGCAGACAGTCGCAGACAGTCACAGACAGTCATAGACAGTCACAGACAGTCATAGACAGACACAGGCAGTCGCAGACGTTCACAGACAGACACAGACAGTCACAGACAGTCACAGACAGTCACAGACAGTCACAGACATTCACAGACAGACACAGACAGTCACAGAAAGACAGACAGTCACAGACAGACAGTCACAGACAGACAGTCTCAGAAGGACAGACTCAGACAGAATGATAGTCTCAGACGGACAGTCTCAGACAATCAGACAGTCTCAGACGGACAGTCCCAGACAGACAGACAGTCTCAGACGGACAGTCTCAGACAGACAGACAGTCTCAGACGGACAGTCTCAGACAGACAGTCTCAGACGGACAGTCTCAGACAGACATTCTAAGACGGACAGTCTCAGACAGACAGTCTCAGACGGACAGTCACAGACAGTCACAGACAGAAAGTCACAGACAGACAGACACAGACAGACAGAGAGTCAGAGACAGACAGACAGTCTCAGACGGACAGTCTCAGATTGACAGACAGTCTCAGACGGACAGTATCGGACAGACAGAAAGTCTCAGACGGACAGTCTCAGACAGACAGTCTCAGACGGACAGTCTCAGACAGACAGACAGACACACAGACAAACACACACAGACAGACACACAGACAGACACACAGAAAGCCAGACGGACAGACAGACAGACAAAAAGTCATAGACAGTCACAGACAGTCACAGAACGTCACACGCAGTCACAGACAGTCACAGACAGACACACAGACAGACACACAGAGAGACACACAGACAGACACACAGACAGACACACAGACAGAAACACAGGCAGACACACAGACAGACACACAGACAGACACACAGACAGACAAACAGACACACAGACAGACACACATATTGTCACACAGTGTCACAGACAGACAGACAGTCACAGACAGTCACAGACCGTCACAGATTGTCACTGACAGTACAGACAGTCACAGACAGTCACAGACATTCACAGACATACACAGACATACAGACAGACAGAGAGACAGACAGACAGATTGAGAGACACACAGTCTCAGACCGTCACAGAGAGTCACAGATAGTCACAGACAGTCACAGACACTCACAGACAGTCACAGACCTTCACAGACAGTCAGAGATAGTAACAGACAGACACAGAGAGTCCCAGACAGACAGACAGCCACAGACAGACAGTCGCAGACGGACAGTCTCTGACAGACAGTCTCAGACGGACAGTCTCAGACAGTCTCAGACGGACAATCTCAGACAGACAGTCAGGCAGACAGACAGACAGACAGACAGACAGACAGTCACAGGCAGTCACAGACAGTCACAGACAGACAGTCACAGACAGACAGTCACAGGCAGACAGACAGTCGCAGACAGACAGACAGTCACAGAGTGACGGACAGACAGTCTCAGACGCACAGTCTCAGACAGTCTCTGACGGACAATCTCAGACAGACAGTCAGGCAGACAGACAGACAGACAGACAGTCGCAGGCAGTCACAGACAGTCACAGACAGACAGTCACAGACAGACAGTCACAGGCAGACAGACAGTCACCGACAGACAGACAGTCACAAAGTCACGGACAGCCTGTCTCAGACGCACATTCTCAGACAGACATACATTCACAGACGTACACTCTCCGACAGACAGACCGTTTCAGACGGACAGTCTCAGACAGACAGACAGTCTCAGATGGACGGTCTTAGACAGACAGACAGTCTCAGACGGACAGTCACAGACAGTCACAGACAGTCACAGACAGTCACAGACAGTCACAGACAGTCACAGACAGTCACAGACAGTCACAGACAGTCACAGACAGTCACAGACAGTCACAGACAGTCACAGACAGTCACAGACAGTCACAGACAGTCACAGACAGTCACAGACAGTCACAGACAGTCACAGACAGTCACAGACAGTCACAGACAGTCAAAGACTAACACACAGACAGACACACAGACAGACAAACAGACAGACACTCAGAGACACATACAGACAGACGGACAGACAGACACAAAGACAGACACACAGACAGACTAACAGACAGTCACAGACAGTGACAGACTGTCACAGACAGTCACAGACAGTCACAGACAGTCACAGACAGTCACAGACAGTCACAAACAGTCACAGACAGACACAGACAGACAGTCACAGACAGGAACAGACAGTCACAGACAGACAGACACAGACAGACAGACAGTCAGAGACAGACAGACAGTCTCAGACGGACAGTCTTAGATTGACAGACAGTCTCAGACGGACAGTATCGGCAGGAGAGAAAGTCTCAGACGGACAGTCTCAGACAGACAGACAGTCTGAGACGGACAGTCTCAGACAGACAGTCTCAGACGGACAGTCTCAGACAGAATGACAGTCTCAGACGGACAGTCTCAGACAGACAGACAGTCTCAGACGGACAGTCCCAGACAGACAGACAGTCTCAGACGGACAGTCTCAGACATACAGACAGTCTCAGACGGACAGTCTCAGACAGACAGTCACAGACAGACATTCACAGACAGTCGCAGACAGTCGCAGACAGTCACAGACAGTCATAGACAGTCACAGACAGTCATAGACAGACACAGGCAGTCGCAGACGTTCACAGACAGACACAGACAGTCACAGACAGTCACAGACAGTCACAGACATTCACAGACAGACACAGACAGTCACAGAAAGACAGACAGTCACAGACAGACAGTCACAGACAGACAGTCTCAGAAGGACAGACTCAGACAGAATGATAGTCTCAGACGGACAGTCTCAGACAATCAGACAGTCTCAGACGGACAGTCCCAGACAGACAGACAGTCTCAGACGGACAGTCTCAGACAGACAGACAGTCTCAGACGGACAGTCTCAGACAGACAGTCTCAGACGGACAGTCTCAGACAGACATTCTAAGACGGACAGTCTCAGACAGACAGTCTCAGACGGACAGTCACAGACAGTCACAGACAGAAAGTCACAGACAGACAGACACAGACAGACAGAGAGTCAGAGACAGACAGACAGTCTCAGACGGACAGTCTCAGATTGACAGACAGTCTCAGACGGACAGTATCGGACAGACAGAAAGTCTCAGACGGACAGTCTCAGACAGACAGTCTCAGACGGACAGTCTCAGACAGACAGACAGACACACAGACAAACACACACAGACAGACACACAGACAGACACACAGAAAGCCAGACGGACAGACAGACAGACAAAAAGTCATAGACAGTCACAGACAGTCACAGAACGTCACACGCAGTCACAGACAGTCACAGACAGACACACAGACAGACACACAGAGAGACACACAGACAGACACACAGACAGACACACAGACAGAAACACAGGCAGACACACAGACAGACACACAGACAGACACACAGACAGACAAACAGACACACAGACAGACACACATATTGTCACACAGTGTCACAGACAGACAGACAGTCACAGACAGTCACAGACCGTCACAGATTGTCACTGACAGTACAGACAGTCACAGACAGTCACAGACATTCACAGACATACACAGACATACAGACAGACAGAGAGACAGACAGACAGATTGAGAGACACACAGTCTCAGACCGTCACAGAGAGTCACAGATAGTCACAGACAGTCACAGACACTCACAGACAGTCACAGACCTTCACAGACAGTCAGAGATAGTAACAGACAGACACAGAGAGTCCCAGACAGACAGACAGCCACAGACAGACAGTCGCAGACGGACAGTCTCTGACAGACAGTCTCAGACGGACAGTCTCAGACAGTCTCAGACGGACAATCTCAGACAGACAGTCAGGCAGACAGACAGACAGACAGACAGACAGTCACAGGCAGTCACAGACAGTCACAGACAGACAGTCACAGACAGACAGTCACAGGCAGACAGACAGTCGCAGACAGACAGACAGTCACAGAGTGACGGACAGACAGTCTCAGACGCACAGTCTCAGACAGTCTCTGACGGACAATCTCAGACAGACAGTCAGGCAGACAGACAGACAGACAGACAGTCGCAGGCAGTCACAGACAGTCACAGACAGGCAGTCACAGACAGACAGTCACAGGCAGACAGACAGTCACCGACAGACAGACAGTCACAAAGTCACGGACAGCCTGTCTCAGACGCACATTCTCAGACAGACATACATTCACAGACGTACACTCTCCGACAGACAGACCGTTTCAGACGGACAGTCTCAGACAGACAGACAGTCTCAGATGGACGGTCTTAGACAGACAGACAGTCTCAGACGGACAGTCACAGACAGTCACAGACAGTCACATACAGTCACAGACAGTCACAGACAGTCACAGACAGTCACAGACAGTCACAGACAGTCACAGACAGTCACAGACAGTCACAGACAGTCACAGACAGTCACAGACAGTCACAGACAGTCACAGACAGTCACAAACAGTCACAGACAGTCACAGACAGTCAAAGACTAACACACAGACAGACACACAGACAGACAAACAGACAGACACTCAGAGACACATACAGACAGACGGACAGACAGACACAAAGACAGACACACAGACAGACTAACAGACAGTCACAGACAGTGACAGACTGTCACAGACAGTCACAGACAGTCACAGACAGTCACAGACAGTCACAGACAGTCACAAACAGTCACAGACAGACACAGACAGACAGTCACAGACAGGAACAGACAGTCACAGACAGACAGACACAGACAGACAGACAGACAGTCAGAGACAGACAGACAGTCTCAGACGGACAGTCTTAGATTGACAGACAGTCTCAGACGGACAGTATCGGCAGGAGAGAAAGTCTCAGACGGACAGTCTCAGACAGACAGACAGTCTGAGACGGACAGTCTCAGACAGACAGTCTCAGACGGACAGTCTCAGACAGAATGACAGTCTCAGACGGACAGTCTCAGACAGACAGACAGTCTCAGACGGACAGTCCCAGACAGACAGACAGTCTCAGACGGACAGTCTCAGACATACAGACAGTCTCAGACGGACAGTCTCAGACAGACAGTCACAGACAGACATTCACAGACAGTCGCAGACAGTCGCAGACAGTCACAGACAGTCATAGACAGTCACAGACAGTCATAGACAGACACAGGCAGTCGCAGACGTTCACAGACAGACACAGACAGTCACAGACAGTCACAGACAGTCACAGACATTCACAGACAGACACAGACAGTCACAGACAGACAGACAGTCACAGACAGACAGTCACAGACAGACAGTCTCAGAAGGACAGACTCAGACAGAATGATAGTCTCAGACGGACAGTCTCAGACAATCAGACAGTCTCAGACGGACAGTCCCAGACAGACAGACAGTCTCAGACGGACAGTCTCAGACAGACAGACAGTCTCAGGAGGACAGTCTCAGACAGACAGTCTCAGACGGACAGTCTCAGACAGACATTCTAAGACGGACAGTCTCAGACAGACAGTCTCAGACGGACAATCACAGACAGACAGTCACAGACAGACTGTCACAGACAGACAGTCACAGACAGACAGTCACAGAGAGACAGTCACAGACAGACAGTCACCGACGGACAGTTTCAGACAGACAGTCTCAGACGGACAGTCTCAAACAGACAGTCTTAGACGGACAGTCTCAGACAGACCGCCTCAGACAGAGAGACTCAGACAGACAGTCACAGACATACAGACAGACAGACAGGCAGACAGACAGACACACAGACAGACAGTCAGTCTCATACAGACAGTCTCAGACAGACAGTCACAGACAGACTGTCACAGACAGACAGTCACAGACAGACAGACAGTCAAACAGTCACAGATAGTCATAGGCAGACTTTGACAGTCACAGACAGTCACAGATAGTCACAGACAGTCACAGACGGTCTCAGACAGTCACAGACAGTCACAAAGAGTCGCAGACAGTCACAGACAGTCGCAGACAGTCACAGACAGTCACAGACGGTCACAGACAGTCACAGACAGTCACAGATAGTCACAGATAGTCACAGACAGTCACAGTCAGTCACAGTCAGTCAGACAGTCACAGATCGTCACAGACAGTCACAGACAGTCACAGACAGTCACAAACAGTCACAGACAGTCACAGACAGAAAGTCACAGACAGACAGACACAGACAGACAGAGAGTCAGAGACAGACAGACAGTCTCAGACGGACAGGCTCAGATTGACAGACAGTCTCAGACGGACAGTATCGGACAGACAGAAAGTCTCAGACGGACAGTCTCAGACAGACAGTCTCAGACGGACAGTCTCAGACAGACAGACAGACACACAGACAAACACACACAGACAGACACACAGACAGACACACAGAAAGCCAGACGGACAGACAGACAGACAAAAAGTCATAGACAGTCACAGACAGTCACAGAACGTCACACGCAGTCACAGACAGTCACAGACAGACACACAGACAGACACACAGAGAGACACACAGACAGACGCACAGACAGACACACAGACAGAAACACAGGCAGTCACACAGACAGACACACAGACAGACACACAGACAGACAAACAGACACACAGACAGACACACATATTGTCACACAGTGTCACAGACAGACAGACAGTCACAGACAGTCACAGACCGTCACAGATTGTCACTGACAGTACAGACAGTCACAGACAGTCACAGACAGTCACAGACATTCACAGACATACACAGACATACAGACAGACAGAGAGACAGACAGACAGATTGAGAGACACACAGTCTCAGACCGTCACAGAGAGTCACAGATAGTCACAGACAGTCACAGACACTCACAGACAGTCACAGACCTTCACAGACAGTCAGAGATAGTAACAGACAGACACAGAGAGTCCCAGACAGACAGACAGCCACAGACAGACAGTCGCAGACGGACAGTCTCTGACAGACAGTCTCAGACGGACAGTCTCAGACAGTCTCAGACGGACAATCTCAGACAGACAGTCAGGCAGACAGACAGACAGACAGACAGACAGACAGTCACAGGCAGTCACAGACAGTCACAGACAGACAGTCACAGACAGACAGTCACAGGCAGACAGACAGTCGCAGACAGACAGACAGTCACAGAGTGACGGACAGACAGTCTCAGACGCACAGTCTCAGACAGTCTCTGACGGACAATCTCAGACAGACAGTCAGGCAGACAGACAGACAGACAGACAGTCGCAGGCAGTCACAGACAGTCACAGACAGACAGTCACAGACAGACAGTCACAGACAGACAATCACAGGCAGACAGACAGTCACCGACAGACAGACAGTCACAAAGTCACGGACAGCCTGTCTCAGACGCACATTCTCAGACAGACATACATTCACAGACGTACACTCTCCGACAGACAGACCGTTTCAGACGGACAGTCTCAGACAGACAGACAGTCTCAGATGGACGGTCTTAGACAGACAGACAGTCTCAGACGGACAGTCTCAGACAGACAGTCTCAGACGGACAGTCTCAGACAGACAGACAGTCTCAGACGGACAGTCTCATACAGACAGACAGGCTCAGACGGACAATCTCAGACAGACAGACAGTCTCAGACGGACAGTCTCAGACAGACAGTCTCAGACAGACAGTCTCAGACGGACAGTCTCAGAAAGTCTCACACGGACAGTCACAGAGAGACAGTCAAACAGACAGACAGAGAGACAGACTGACAGACAGACAGACAGACAGTCACAGACAGTCGCAGACAGTCACAGACAGTCACAGACGGTCACAGACAGTCACATACAGTCACAGACATTCACAGACAGACACAGACAGTCACAGACAGTCACAGCCATTACAGATAGTCACAGACAGTCACAGATAGACACAGACAGTCACAGACAGACAGTCACAGACAGACAGACAGTCACAGACAGACAGACTCAGACGGACAGTCTCAGACAGAATGACAGTCTCAGACGGACAGTCTCAGACAGACAGTCTCGGACGGACAGTCTCAGACAAACAAACACTCTCAGACGGACAGTCTCAGACAGAGAGTCTCAGATAAACAGTCTCAGACAGACAGACAGACAGACACACAGACAGACACACAGAAACGAAGACGGACAGACAGAGAGACAAAAAGTCACAGACAGTCACAGGCAGTCACAGACAGTTACAGACAGTCACAGACAGTCACAGACAGTCGCAGACAGTCGCAGACAGTCACAGACAGTCACAGACATTAACAGACAGTCACCGACAGTCCCAGACAGTCACAGACAGTCCCAGATATTAACAGAAAGTCACCGACAGTCCCAGACAGTCAAAGAGAGTCACAGACAGTCACAGAGAGTCACAGACAGTCACAGACAGTCACAGACAGACACACAGACTGACACACAGACAGACACACAGGCAGACACACAGACAGACACACAGACAGACACACAGACAGACACAAACAGATACACACAGACAGACACACAGAGAGACAAACTGACAGACACACAGACAGTCACACAGACAGTCACAGACAGACAGACAGACAGACAGTCACAGAGTGACAGACAGACAGTCTCAGACGGACAGTCTCAGACAGACATACATTCTCAAACGGACAGTCTCAGACAGACAGACCTTCTCAGACGGACTGTCTCAGACAGACCGACAGTCACAGACGGACAGTCTCAGACAGACAGACAGTCTCAGACGGACAGTCTCAGATGGACAGGCTCAGACAGACAGTCACAGACAGACACAGACAGTCGCAGACAGTCACAGACAGTCACAGACTGTCACAGACAGTCACAGACAGACAGACACAGACAGACAGTCAGAGACAGACAGACAGTCACAGACAGAAAGACAGTCAAACAGTCACAGATAGTCATAGGCAGACTTTGACAGTCACAGACAGTCACAGATAGTCACAGATAGTCACAGACTGTCACAGACAGTCACAGACAGTCACAGACAGTCACAAAGAGTCGCAGACAGTCACAGACAGTCGCAGACAGTCACAGACAGTCACAGACAGTCACAGACAGTCACAGACAGTCTCAGACAGTCGCAGACAGCCACAGACAGTCGCAGACAGTCACAAACAGTCACAGACAGTCACAGACGGTCACAGACAGACACAGACAGTCACAGACATTCACAGACAGACACAGACAGTCACAGACAGACAGTCACAGACAGACAGTCTCAGATGGACAGTCTCAGTCAGAATGACAGTCTCAGACGGACAGTCTCAGACAGACAGACAGTCTCAGACGGACAGTCCTAGACAGACAGACAGTCTCAGACGGGCAGTCTCAGACAGACAGACAGTCTCAGACGGACAGTCTCAGACGGACAGTCTCAGGCAGACAGTCTCATACGGACAGTCTCAGACAGACAGTTTCAGACAGAAAGTCACAGACAGACAGTCACAGACAGACTGTCACAGACAGACAGTCACAGACAGACAGTCACAGAGAGACAGTCATCGACAGACAGTCACCGACGGACAGTTTCAGACAGGCAGTCTCAGACGGACAGTCTCAGACAGACTGTCTTAGACGGACAGTCTCAGACAGACCGCCTCAGACAGAGAGACTCAGACAGACAGTCACACACAGACAGACAAACATATCGTCTCAGACAGACAGTCACAGACAGAGAGACACAGACAGACAGTCACAGACAGACAATCACAGACAGACACACAGATAGACAGATAGACAGACAGACAGACAGATTGACAGCTAAACCGTCACAGATAGTCAAATTCAGTCTTTGACAGTCACAGACAATCACAGAGAGTCGCAGACAGTCTCAGACAGTCTCGGACTGTCGCAGACAGTCACAGTATGTTACAGACAGTCACAGACAGTCACAGTCAGTCACAGACAGTCACAGACAATCACAGACAGACAGTCACAGACAGGCAGACAGTCACAGACAGACAGACAGTCACAGAGAGACAGACAGTCACAGACAGAAAGGCAGTTACAGACAGACAGACAGACAGTCTCAGACGGACAGTCTCAGACAGACAGACAGTCTCATACGGACAGTCTGTCTCAGACAGACACTCTCAGACGGACAGTCTCAGACAGACAGTCTCAGACGGACAGACTCAGACAGGCAGTCACATACAGACAGTCGCAGACAGTCACGGACAGTCACAGACAGTCACAGACAGTCTTAGACAGTCACAGACAGTCACAGACGGTCACAGACAGACACTGACAGTCACAGACAGTCACAGACATTCACAGACAGACACAGACAGTCACAGACAGACAGACAGTCACAGACAGACAGTCACAGACAGACAGACAGTCTCAGAGAGACAGACAGTCACAGACAGACAGGCAGTTACAGACAGACAGACAGTCTCAGACGGACAGTCTCAGACGGACAGTCTCAGACAGACAGACAGTCTCAGACGGACAGTCTCAGACAGCCGGACAGTATCAGACGGACTGTTTCAGACAGACAGAAAGTCTCAGACGGACAGTCTCAGACAGACAGACAGTCTCAGACGGACAGTCTCAGACAGACAGTCTCAGACGGACAGTCTGCGACAGACAGACAGACAGAGAGACACACAGACAGACAGACGGACAGACTGACAGACAGACAGTCACAGACAGTCACAGACAGTCACAGACAGTCACAGACAGTCACAGACAGTCACAGACAGTCACAGACAGTCACAGACAGTCACAGATAGTCACAGACTGCCACAGACAGTCACAGACAGACACACAGACAGACACACTGACAGACACACAGAGTGACATACAGACAGACACAAATACAGACACAAAGACAGACACACAGACAGTCACAGAGAGTCACAGACGGTCAGAGACTGTCACAGACAGTCACAGACAGTCACAGACAGTCACAAACAGTCACAGACAGTCAAAGATTGTCACAGACAGTCACAGACAGAAACAGACAGTCACAGACAGACACAGACAGACAGACTGTCTGAGACAGACAGACAGTCTCAGACGGACAGTCTCAGATTTACAGACAATCTCAGACGGACAGTATCGGACAGACAGAAAGTCTCAGACGGACAGTCACAGACAGACAGTCTCAGACGGACAGTCTCAGACAGACAGACAGTCTCAGACAGACAGTCTCAGACAGACAGTCTCAGACGGACAGAATCAGACAGACAGGCAGACACACAGACAGACACACACAGACAGACACACAGAAAGCCAGACGGACAGACAGACAGACAAAAGGTCACAGACAGTCACAGACAGTCACAGACAGTCACAGACAGTCACAGACAGTCACAGACAGTCACAGACAGTCACAGACAGTCGCAGACAGTCACAGACATTCACAGACAGTCACAGACAGTCACAGACAGTCACAGGCAGTCACAGACAGTCACAGACAGTCACAGACAGTCACAGACAGTCACAGACAGTCACAGACAGTCACAGACAGTCACAGACAGTCACAGACAGTCACAGACAGTCACAGACAGTCACAGACAGTCACAGACACACACACAGACACACAGATAGACTCACAGACAGACTCACAGACAGACACACAGACAGAAACACAGGCAGACACACAGACAGACACACAGACAGACACACAGACAGACACACAGACTGACACACAGACAGAAACACAGACAGTCACACAGACAGACACAGACAGACAGACAGTCGCAGACAGTCACAGACAGTCACAGACAGTCACAGACAGTCACAGACAGTAACAGACAGTCACAGACATTCACAGACAGTCACAGACAGTCACAGACAGTCCAGACAGTCACAGACAGTCGCAGACTTTCACAGACAGACACAGACATACAGAGAGACAGAGAGACAGATAGACAGACAGTCACAGACCGTCACGGAGAGTCACAGACAGACACACAGACTGACACACAGTCAGAAACACAGACAGACACAGACAGACAGACAGTCGCAGACAGTCACAGACAGTCACAGACAGTCACAGACAGTCACAGACAGTCACAGACAGTCACAGACAGTCACAGACATTCACAGACAGTCACAGACAGTCACAGAGAGTCCAGACAGTCACAGACAGTCGCAGACTTTCACAGACAGACACAGACATACAAACAGACAGAGAGACAGACAGACAGATAGACAGACAGTCACAGACCGTCACGGAGAGTCACAGACAGTCACAGACCGTCACAGACTGTCACAGACAGTCACAGACACTCACAGACAGTCACAGACCTTCACAGACAGTAACAAACAGACACAGAGAGTCCCAGACAGACAGACAGCCACGGACAGACAGTCTCAGACGGACAGTCTCTGACAGACAGACAGTCTCAGTCGGACTGTCTCAGACAGACAGACAGTCTCAGACGGACAATCTCAGACAGACAGTCCGGCAGACAGACAGACAGACAGACAGTCACAGGCAGTCACAGGCAGTCACAGGCAGTCACAGACAGTCAGAGACATTCACAGACAGACAGTCAAAGACAGACAGTCACAGGCAGACAGACAGTCACAGTCAGACAGACAGTCACAGAGTGTCGGTCAGACAGTCTCAGACGCATTGTCTCAGACAGACGTACATTCACAGACGTACGGTCTCCGAAAGACAGACTGTTTCAGACGGACAGTCTCAGACAGACAGACAGTCTCAGACGGACGGTCTCAGACAGACAGACAGTCTCAGACGGACAGTCTCAGACAGACAGTCTCAGACGGACAGTCACCGACAGACAGACAGTCTCAGACGGACAGTCTCAGACAGACAGACAGGCTCAGACGGACAATCTCAGACAGACAGACAGTCTCAGACGGACAGTCTCAGACAGACAGTCTCAGACGGACAGTCTCAGACAGTCTCACACGGACAGTCACAGATAGACAGTCAAAGAGACAGACAGAAAGACAGACAGACAGACAGACAGTCACAGACAGTCACAGACAGTCACAGACAGTCACAGACAGTCACAGACAGTCACAGACAGTCACAGACAGTCACAGACAGTCACAGACAGACACAGACAGTCACACACAGTCAGAACCATTACAGACAGTCACAGACAGTCACAGACAGACACAGACCGTCACAGACAGTCACAGACAGACAGACAGTCACAGACAGACAGACAGAAAGTCAGAGACAGACTCAGACGCACAGTCTCAGACAGACAGTCTCAGACGGACAGTCTCAGACAGACAGACAGTCTCAGATGGACAGTCCCAGACAGACAGACAGTCTCAGACGGACAGTCTCAGACAGACAGACAGTCTCAGACGGACAGTCTCAGACAGACAGTCTCAGACGGACAGTCTGCGACAGACAGACAGACAGAGAGACACACAGACAGACAGACGGACAGACTGACAGACAGACAGTCACAGACAGTCACAGACAGTCACAGACAGTCACAGACAGTCACAGACAGTCACTGACAGTCACAGACAGTCACAGATAGTCACAGGTCACAGACTGCCACAGACAGTCACAGACAGACACACAGACAGACACACTGACAGACACACAGAGTGACATACAGACAGACACAAAGACAGACACATAGACAGACACACAGACAGTCACAGAGAGTCACAGACTGTCAGAGACTGTCACAGACAGTCACAGACAGTCACAGACAGTCACAAACAGTCACAGACAGTCAAAGATTGTCACAGACAGTCACAGACAGAAACAGACAGTCACAGACAGACACAGACAGACATACTGTCTGAGACAGACTGACAGTCTCAGACGGACAGTCTCAGATTTACAGACAATCTCAGACGGACAGTATCGGACAGACAGAAAGTCTCAGACGGACAGTCTCAGACAGACAGTCTCAGACGGACAGTCTCAGACAGACAGACAGTCTCAGACGGACAGTCTCAGACAGACAGTCTCAGACGGACAGAATCAGACAGACAGACAGACACACAGACAGACACACACAGACAGACACACAGAAAGCCAGACGGACAGACAGACAGACAAAAGGTCACAGACAGTCACAGACAGTCACAGACAGTCACAGACAGTCACAGACAGTCACAGACAGTCACAGACATTCACAGACCGTCACAGACAGTCACAGACAGTCACAGACAGTCACAGACAGTCACAGACAGTCACAGACAGTCACAGACAGTCACAGACAGTCACAGACAGTCACAGACAGTCACAGACACACAGACAGACACACAGATAGACTCACAGACAGACTCACAGACAGACACACAGACAGAAACACAGGCAGACACACAGACAGACACACAGACAGACACACAGACAGACACACAGACTGACACACAGACAGACACACAGAGAGTCACACAGACAGACACAGACAGACAGACAGTCACAGACAGTCACAGACAGTCACAGACAGTCACAGACAGTCACAGACAGTCACAGACAGTCACAGACAGTCACAGACAGTCACAGACAGTCACAGACAGTCACAGACATTCACAGACAGTCACAGACAGTCAAAGACAGTCCAGACAGTCACAGACAGTCGCAAACTTTCACAGACAGACACAGACATACAGACAGACAGAGAGACAGACAGACAGATAGACAGACAGTCACAGACCGTCACGGAGAGTCGCAGACAGTCACAGACAGTCACAGACTGTCACAGACAGTCACAGACACTCACAGACAGTCACAGACCTTCACAGACAGTAACAGACAGACACAGAGAGTCCCAGACAGACAGACAGCCACGGACAGACAGTCTCAGACGGACAGTCTCTGACAGACAGACAGTCTCAGTCGGACTGTCTCAGACAGACAGACAGTCTCAGACGGACAATCTCAGACAGACAGTCCGGCAGACAGACAGACAGACAGACAGTCACAGGCAGTCACAGGCAGTCACAGGCAGTCACAGACAGTCACAGACATTCACAGACAGACAGTCAAAGACAGACAGTCACAGGCAGACAGACAGTCACAGTCAGACAGACAGTCACAGAGTGTTGGACAGACAGTCTCAGACGCACTGTCTCAGACAGACGTACATTCACAGACGTACGGTCTCCGAAAGACAGACCGTTTCAGACGGACAGTCTCAGACAGACAGACAGTCTCAGACGGACGGTCTCAGACAGACAGACAGTCTCAGACGGACAGTCTCAGACAGACAGTCTCAGACGGACAGTCACCGACAGACAGACAGTCTCAGACGGACAGTCTCAGACAGACAGACAGGCTCTGACGGACAATCTCAGACAGACAGACAGTCTCAGACGGACAGTCTCAGACAGACAGTCTCAGACGGACAGTCTCAGACAGTTTCGCACGGACAGTCACAGATAGACAGTCAAACAGACAGACAGAAATACAGACTGACAGACAGACAGACAGTCACAGACAGTCGCAGACTGTCACAGACAGTCACAGACAGTCACAGACAGTCACAGACAGTCACAGACAGTCACAGACAGTCACAGACAGTCACAGACAGTCACAGACAGACACAGACAGTCACACACAGTCAGAACCATTACAGACAGTCACAGACAGTCACAGACAGACACAGACAGTCACAGACAGTCACAGACAGACAGACAGTCACAGACAGACAGACAGACAGTCACAGACAGACTCAGACGGACAGTCTCAGACAGACAGTCTCAGACGGACAGTCTCAGACAGACAGACAGTCTCAGATGGACAGTCCCAGACAGACAGACAGTCTCAGACGGACAGTCTCAGACAGACAGACAGTCTCAGACGGACAGTCTCAGACAGACAGTCTCAGACGGACAGTCTCAGACAGACAGTCTCAGACGGACAGTCTCAGACAGACAGTCTCAGACGGACAGTCTCAAACAGACTGTCACAGACGGACAGTCACAGACAGACTGTCACAGACAGACAGTCACAGACAGACAGTCACAGAGAGACAGTCACAGACAGGCAGTCACCGACGGACAGTTTCAGACAGACAGTCTCAGACGGCCAGTCTCAGACAGACAGTCTTACACGGACAGTCTCAGACAGACTGCCTCAGACAGAGAGACTCAGACAGACAGTGACAGACAGACAGACAGACAGACAGACAGTCTCAGACAGACAGTCACAGACAGACAGTCACAGACAGACAGTCACAGACAGACGGTCACAGACAGACACACAGACAGACAGACAGACAGACAGACAGAAAAAGAGTCACAGATAGTCACAGGCAGTCTATGACAGTCACAGACAGTCGCAGACAGTCACAGACAGTCACATAGAGTCACAGACGGTCACAGACAGTCAGAGACAGTCACAGACAGTCACAGACAGTCACAGACAGTCTCAGTCAGACACAGACAGTCACAGACAATCACAGACAGACAGACAGTCACAGACAGACAGTCTCAGACAGACAGTCACATAGAGACAGACAGTCACAGACAGACAGGCAGTTACAGACAGACAGACAAACAGTCTCAGACGTACAGTCTCAGACAGACAGATAGTCTCAGACAGACGGACAACCTCAGAGGGACAGTTTCAGACAGACAGAATGTCTCAGACGGACAGTCTCAGACAGACAGACAGTCTGAGACGGACAGTCTCAGAGAGACAGTCTCAGACGGACAGTCTCAGACAGACTGACAGTCTCAGACGGACAGTCTCAGACAGACAGTCTCAGACGGACAGTGTCAGACAGACAGTCTCAGACAGACAGTCACAGTAAGACAGTCACAGTCAGACTGTCACAGACAGACAGTCACAGACAGACAGTCACAGAGAAACAGTCACAGACAGACAGTCACATAGAGACAGTCACAGACAGACAGTCACCGACGGACAGGTTCAGACAGACAGTCTCAGACGGCCAGTCTCAGACGGAGTCTGCGACAGACAGACAGACAGACAGACACACAGACAGACAGACGGACAGACTGACAGACAAACAGTCACAGACAGTCACAGACAGTCACAGACAGTCACAGACAGTCACAGACAGTCACAGACAGTCACAGATAGTCACAGACTGTCACAGACAGTCACAGACAGACACACAGACAGACACACAGACAGACACACAGAGTGACATACAGACAGACACAAAGACAGACACATAGACAGACACACAGACAGTCACAGAGAGTCACAGACTGTCACAGACTGTCACAGACAGTCACAGACAGTCACAGACAGTCACAAACAGTAACAGACAGTCAAAGATTGTCACAGACAGTCACAGACAGAAACAGACAGTCACAGACAGACACAGACAGGCAGACTGTCTGAGACAGACAGACAGTCTCAGACGGACAGTCTCAGATTTACAGACAATCTCAGACGGACAGTATCGGACAGACAGAAAGTCTCAGTCGGACAGTCTCAGACAGACAGACAGTCTGAGACGGACAGTCTCAGACGGACAGTCTCAGACGGACAGTCTCAGACAGACAGACAGTCTCAGACGGACAGTCTCAGACAGACAGTCTCAGACGGACAGTATCAGACAGACAGACAGACAAACAGACAGACACACACAGACAGACACACAGAAAGCCAGACGGACAGAGAGACAGACAAAAGGTCACTGACAGTCACAGACAGTCACAGACAGTCACAGACAGTCACAGACAGTCACAGACAGTCACAGACAGTCACAGACAGTCACAGACAGTCACAGACAGTCACAGACAGTCACAGACAGTCACAGACAGTCACAGACAGTCACAGACATTCACAGACAGTCACAGACAGACACACAGACAGACACACAGATAGACACACAGACAGACTCACAGACAGACACACAGACAGAAACACAGGCAGACACACAGACAGACACACAGACAGACACACAGACAGACACACAGACAGACACACAGACTGATACACAGACAGACACACAGACAGTCACACAGACAGACACAGACAGACAGACAGTCACAGACAGTCACAGACAGTCACAGACAGTCACAGACAGTCACAGATATTCACAGACAGTCACAGACAGTCCAGACAGTCACAGACAGTCACAGACTTTCACAGACAGACACAGATTTACAGACAGACAGAGAGACAGACAGACAGATAGACAGACAGACAGACACAGACCGTCACGGAGAGTCACAGACAGTCACAGAAAGTCACAGACTGTCACAGACAGTCACAGACACTCACAGACAGTCACAGACCTTCACAGACAGTAACAGACAGACACAGAGAGACCCAGACAGACAGACAGCCACTGACAGAGAGTCTCAGACGGACAGTCTCTGACAGACAGACAGTCTCAGTCGGACTGTCTCAGACAGACAGACAGTCTCAGACGGACAATCTCAGACAGACAGTCCGGCAGACAGACAGACAGACAGACAGACAGTCACAGGCATTCACATGCAGTCACAGGCAGTCACAGAAAGTCACAGACATTCACAGACAGACAGTCAAAGACAGACAGTCACAGGCAGACAGACAGTCACAGTCAGACAGACAGTCTCAGACGCACTGTCTCAGACAGACATACATTCACAGACTTACGGTCTCCGACAGACAGACCGTTTCAGACGGACAGTCTCAGACAGACAGACAGTCTCAGACGGACGGTCTCAGACAGACAGACAGTCTCAGACGGACAGTCTCAGACAGACAGTCTCAGACGGACAGTCACCGACAGACAGACAGTCTCAGACGGACAGTCTCAGACAGACAGACAGGCTCAGACGGACAATCTCAGACAGACAGACAGTCTCAGACGGACAGTCTCAGACAGACAGTCTCAGACGGACAGCCTCAGACAGTCTCACACGGACAGTCACAGATAGACAGTCAAACAGACAGACAGACAGACAGACTGACAGACAGACAGACAGACAATCACAGACAGTCACAGACAGTCACAGACAGTCACAGACAGTCACAGACAGTCACAGACAGTCACAGACAGTCACAGACAGACACAGACAGTCACACACAGTCAGAACCATTACAGACAGTCACAGACAGTCACAGACAGACACAGACAGTCACAGACAGACAGACAGTCACAGACAGACAGACAGACAGTCACAGACAGACTCAGACGGACAGTCTCAGACAGACAGTCTCAGACGGACAGTCTCAGACAGACAGACAGTCTCAGATGGACAGTCCCAGACAGACAGACAGTCTCAGACGGACAGTCTCAGACAGACAGACAGTCTCAGACGGACAGTCTCAGACAGACAGTCTCAGACGGACAGTCACCGACAGACAGACAGTCTCAGACGGACAGTCTCAGACAGACAGACAGGCTCAGACGGACAATCTCAGACAGACAGACAGTCTCAGACGGACAGTCTCAGACAGACAGTCTCAGACGGAAAGTCTCAGACAGTCTCACACGGACAGTCACAGATAGACAGTCAAACAGACAGACAGAAAGACAGACAGACAGACAGACAGTCACAGACAGTCGCAGACTGTCACAGACAGTCACAGACAGTCACAGACAGTCACAGACAGTCACAGACAGTCACAGACAGTCACAGACAGTCACAGACAGTCACAGACAGTCACAGACAGTCACAGACAGACACAGACAGTCACACACAGTCAGAACCATTACAGACAGTCACAGACAGTCACAGACAGACACAGACAGTCACAGACAGTCACAGACAGACAGACAGTCACAGACAGACAGACAGACAGTCACAGACAGACTCAGACGGACAGTCTCAGACAGACAGTCTCAGACGGACAGTCTCAGACAGACAGACAGTCTCAGATGGACAGTCCCAGACAGACAGACAGTCTCAGACGGACAGTCTCAGACAGACAGACAGTCTCAGACGGACAGTCTCAGACAGACAGTCTCAGACGGACAGTCTGCGGCAGACAGACAGACAGAGAGACACACAGACAGACAGACGGACGGACTGACAGACAGACAGTCACAGACAGTCACAGACAGACACAGACAGTCACAGACAGTCACAGACAGTCACAGACAGTCACAGATAGTCACAGACTGCCACAGACAGTCACAGACAGACACACAGACAGACACACTGACAGACACACAGAGTGACATACAGACAGACACAAAGACAGACACATAGACAGACACACAGACAGTCACACACAGACAGACACACAGAAAGCCAGACGGACAGACAGACAGACAAAAGGTCACAGACAGTCACAGACAGTCACAGACAGTCACAGACAGTCACAGACAGTCACAGACAGTCACAGACATTCACAGACAGTCACAGACAGTCACAGACAGTCACAGACTGTCACAGACAATCACAGACAGTCACAGACAGTCACAGACAGTCACAGACAGTCACAGACAGTCACAGACATTCACAGACAGTCACAGACACACAGACAGACACACAGATAGACTCACAGACAGACTCACAGACAGACACACAGACAGAAACACAGGCAGACACACAGACAGACACACAGACAGACACACAGACAGACACACAGACTGACACACAGACAGACACACAGACAGTCACACAGACAGACACAGACAGACAGACAGTCACAGACAGTCACAGACAGTCACAGACAGTCACAGACAGTCACCGACAGTCACAGACATTCACAGACAGTCACAGACAGTCACAGACAGTCCAGACAGTCACAGACAGTCGCAAACTTTCACAGACAGACACAGACTTACAGACAGACAGAGAGACAGACAGACAGATAGACAGACAGTCACAGACCGTCACGGAGAGTCACAGACAGTCACAGACAGTCACAGACAGTCACAGACTGTCACAGACAGTCACAGACACTCACAGACAGTCACAGACCTTCACAGACAGTAACAGACAGACACAGAGAGTCCCAGACAGACAGACAGCCACGGACAGACAGTCTCAGACGGACAGTCTCTGACAGACAGACAGTCTCAGTCGGACTGTCTCAGACAGACAGACAGTCTCAGACGGACAATCTCAGACAGACAGTCCGGCAGACAGACAGACAGACAGACAGTCACAGGCAGTCACAGGCAGTCACAGGCAGTCACAGACAGTCACAGACATTCACAGACAGACAGTCAAAGACAGACAGTCACAGGCAGACAGACAGTCACAGTCAGACAGACAGTCACAGAGTGTCGGACAGACAGTCTCAGACGCACTGTCTCAGACAGACGTACATTCACAGACGTACGGTCTCCGAAAGACAGACCGTTTCAGACGGACAGTCTCAGACAGACAGACAGTCTCAGACGGACGGTCTCAGACAGACAGACAGTCTCAGACGGACAGTCTCAGACAGACAGTCTCAGACGGACAGTCACCGACAGACAGACAGTCTCAGACGGACAGTCTCAGACAGACAGACAGGCTCAGACGGACAATCTCAGACAGACAGACAGTCTCAGACGGACAGTCTCAGACAGACAGTCTCAGACGGACAGTCTCAGACAGTCTCACACGGACAGTCACAGATAGACAGTCAAACAGACAGACTGAAATACAGACTGACAGACAGACAGACAGACAGTCACAGACAGTCGCAGACTGTCACAGACAATCACAGACAGTCACAGACAGTCACAGACAGTCACAGACAGTCACAGACAGTCACAGACAGTCACAAACAGTCACAGACAGTCACAGACAGTCACAGACAGACACAGACAGTCACACACAGTCAGAACCATTACAGACAGTCACAGACAGTCACAGACAGACACAGACAGTCACAGACAGTTACAGACAGACAGACAGTCACAGACAGACAGACAGACAGTCACAGACAGACTCAGACGGACAGTCTCAGACAGACAGTCTCAGACGGACAGTCTCAGACAGACAGACAGTCTCAGATGGACAGTCCCAGACAGACAGACAGTCTCACACGGACAGTCTCAGACAGACAGACAGTCTCAGACGGACAGTCTCAGACAGACAGTCTCAGACGGACAGTCTCAGACAGACAGTCTCAGACGGACAGTCTCAGACAGACAGTCTCAGACGGACAGTCTCAAACAGACTGTCACAGACGGACAGTCACAGACAGACTGTCACAGACAGACAGTCACAGACAGACAGTCACAGAGAGACAGTCACAGACAGGCAGTCACCGACGGACAGTTTCAGACAGACAGTCTCAGACGGCCAGTCTCAGACAGACAGTCTTACACGGACAGTCTCAGACAGACTGCCTCAGACAGAGAGACTCAGACAGACAGTGACAGACAGACAGACATACAGACAGACAGTCTCAGACAGACAGTCACAGACAGACAGTCACAGACAGACAGTCACAGACAGACGGTCACAGACAGACACACAGACAGACAGACAGACAGACAGACAGAAAAAGAGTCACAGATAGTCACAGGCAGTCTATGACAGTCACAGACAGTCGCAGACAGTCACAGACAGTCACATAGAGTCACAGACGGTCACAGACAGTCAGAGACAGTCACAGACAGTCACAGACAGTCACAGACAGTCACAGACAGTCTCAGTCAGACACAGACAGTCACAGACAATCACAGACAGACAGACAGTCACAGACAGACGGACAGACAGACAGACAAAAGGTCACAGACAGTCACAGACAGTCACAGACAGTCACAGACAGTCACAGACAGTCACAGACAGTCACAGACATTCACAGACAGTCACAGACAGTCACAGACAGTCACAGACTGTCACAGACAATCACAGACAGTCACAGACAGTCACAGACAGTCACAGACAGTCACAGACAGTCACAGACATTCACAGACAGTCACAGACACACAGACAGACACACAGATAGACTCACAGACAGACTCACAGACAGACACACAGACAGAAACACAGGCAGACACACAGACAGACACACAGACAGACACACAGACAGACACACAGACTGACACACAGACAGACACACAGACAGTCACACAGACAGACACAGACAGACAGACAGTCACAGACAGTCACAGACAGTCACAGACAGTCACAGACAGTCACCGACAGTCACAGACATTCACAGACAGTCACAGACAGTCACAGACAGTCCAGACAGTCACAGACAGTCGCAAACTTTCACAGACAGACACAGACTTACAGACAGACAGAGAGACAGACAGACAGATAGACAGACAGTCACAGACCGTCACGGAGAGTCACAGACAGTCACAGACAGTCACAGACTGTCACAGACAGTCACAGACACTCACAGACAGTCACAGACCTTCACAGACAGTAACAGACAGACACAGAGAGTCCCAGACAGACAGACAGCCACGGACAGGCAGTCTCAGACGGACAGTCTCTGACAGACAGACAGTCTCAGTCGGACTGTCTCAGACAGACAGACAGTCTCAGACGGACAATCTCAGACAGACAGTCCGGCAGACAGACAGACAGACAGACAATCACAGGCAGTCACAGGCAGTCACAGGCAGTCACAGACAGTCACAGACATTCACAGACAGACAGTCAAAGACAGACAGTCACAGGCAGACAGACAGTCACAGTCAGACAGACAGTCACAGAGTGTCGGACAGACAGTCTCAGACGCACTGTCTCAGACAGACGTACATCCACAGACGTACGGTCTCCGAAAGACAGACCGTTTCACACGGACAGTCTCAGACAGACAGACAGTCTCAGACGGACGGTCTCAGACAGACAGACAGTCTCAGACGGACAGTCTCAGACAGACAGTCTCAGACGGACAGTCACCGACAGACAGACAGTCTCAGACGGACAGTCTCAGACAGACAGACAGGCTCAGACGGACAATCTCAGACAGACAGACAGTCAGTCAGAGACAGTCACAGACAGTCACAGACTGTCACAGACAGTCACAGACAGTCACAGATAGTCACAGACTGTCACAGACAGTCACAGACAGACACACAGACAGACACACAGACAGACACACAGAGTGACATACAGACAGACACAAAGACAGACACATAGACAGACACACAGACAGTCACAGAGAGTCACAGACTGTCACAGACTGTCACAGACTGTCACAGACAGTCACAGACAGTCACAGACAGTCACAAACAGTAACAGACAGTCAAAGATTGTCACAGACAGTCACAGACAGAAACAGACAGTCACAGACAGACACAGACAGGCAGACTGTCTGAGACAGACAGACAGTCTCGGACGGACAGTCTCAGATTTACAGACAATCTCAGACGGACAGTATCGGACAGACAGAAAGTCTCAGTCGGACAGTCTCAGACAGACAGACAATCTGAGACGGACAGTCTCAGACGGACAGTCTCAGACAGACAGACAGTCTCAGACGGACAGTCTCAGACAGACAGTCTCAGACGGACAGTATCAGACAGACAGACAGACAAACAGACAGACACACACAGACAGACACACAGAAAGCCAGACGGACAGAGAGACAGACAAAAGGTCACTGACAGTCACAGACAGTCACAGACAGTCACAGACAGTCACAGACAGTCACAGACAGTCACAGACAGTCACAGACAGTCACAGACAGTCACAGACAGTCACAGACAGTCACAGACAGTCACAGACAGTCACAGACAGTCACAGACATTCACAGACAGTCACAGACAGACACACAGACAGACACACAGATAGACACACAGACAGACTCACAGACAGACACACAGACAGAAACACAGGCAGATACACAGACAGACACACAGACAGACACACAGACAGACACACAGACAGACACACAGACTGATACACAGACAGACACACAGACAGTCACACAGACAGACACAGACAGACAGACAGTCACAGACAGTCACAGACAGTCACAGACAGTCACAGACAGTCACAGACAGTCACAGACAGACAGACAGTCACAGACAGTCACAGACAGTCACAGACAGTCACAGACAGTCACCGACAGTCACAGACATTCACAGACAGTCACAGACAGTCACAGACAGTCCAGACAGTCACAGACAGTCGCAAACTTTCACAGACAGACACAGACTTACAGACAGACAGAGAGACAGACAGACAGATAGACAGACAGTCACAGACCGTCACGGAGAGTCACAGACAGTCACAGACAGTCACAGACTGTCACAGACAGTCTCAGACACTCACAGACAGTCACAGACCTTCACAGACAGTAACAGACAGACACAGAGAGTCCCAGACAGACAGACAGCCACGGACAGACAGTCTCAGACGGACAGTCTCTGACAGACAGACAGTCTCAGTCGGACTGTCTCAGACAGACAGACAGTCTCAGACGGACAATCTCAGACAGACAGTCCGGCAGACAGACAGACAGACAGACAGTCACAGGCAGTCACAGGCAGTCACAGGCAGTCACAGACAGTCACAGACATTCACAGACAGACAGTCAAAGACAGACAGTCACAGGCAGACAGACAGTCACAGTCAGACAGACAGTCACAGAGTGTCGGACAGACAGTCTCAGACGCACTGTCTCAGACAGACGTACATTCACAGACGTACGGTCTCCGAAAGACAGACCGTTTCAGACGGACAGTCTCAGACAGACAGACAGTCTCAGACGGACGGTCTCAGACAGACAGACAGTCTCAGACGGACAGTCTCAGACAGACAGTCTCAGACGGACAGTCACCGACAGACAGACAGTCTCAGACGGACAGTCTCAGACAGACAGACAGGCTCAGACGGACAATCTCAGACAGACAGACAGTCAGTCAGAGACAGTCACAGACAGTCACAGACTGTCACAGACAGTCACAGACAGTCACAGATAGTCACAGACTGTCACAGACAGTCACAGACAGACACACAGACAGACACACAGACAGACACACAGAGTGACATACAGACAGACACAAAGACAGACACATAGACAGACACACAGACAGTCACAGAGAGTCACAGACTGTCACAGACTGTCACAGACTGTCACAGACAGTCACAGACAGTCACAGACAGTCACAAACAGTAACAGACAGTCAAAGATTGTCACAGACAGTCACAGACAGAAACAGACAGTCACAGACAGACACAGACAGGCAGACGGACGGACAGTCTCAGATTTACAGACAATCTCAGACGGACAGTATCGGACAGACAGAAAGTCTCAGTCGGACAGTCTCAGACAGACAGACAATCTGAGACGGACAGTCTCAGACGGACAGTCTCAGACAGACAGACAGTCTCAGACGGACAGTCTCAGACAGACAGTCTCAGACGGACAGTATCAGACAGACAGACAGACAAACAGACAGACACACACAGACAGACACACAGAAAGCCAGACGGACAGAGAGACAGACAAAAGGTCACTGACAGTCACAGACAGTCACAGACAGTCACAGACAGTCACAGACAGTCACAGACAGTCACAGACAGTCACAGACAGTCACAGACAGTCACAGACAGTCACAGACATTCACAGACAGTCACAGACAGACACACAGACAGACACACAGATAGACACACAGACAGACTCACAGACAGACACACAGACAGAAACACAGGCAGATACACAGACAGACACACAGACAGACACACAGACAGACACACAGACAGACACACAGACTGATACACAGACAGACACACAGACAGTCACACAGACAGACACAGACAGACAGACAGTCACAGACAGTCACAGACAGTCACAGACAGTCACAGACAGTCACAGACAGTCACAGATATTCACAGACAGTCACAGACAGTCCAGACAGTCACAGACAGTCGCAGACTTTCACAGACAGACACAGATTTACAGACAGACAGAGAGACAGACAGACAGATAGACAGACAGACAGACACAGACCGTCACGGAGAGTCACAGACAGTCACAGAAAGTCACAGACTGTCACAGACAGTCACAGACACTCACAGACAGTCACAGACATTCACAGACAGTAACAGACAGACACAGAGAGACAGACAGACAGCCACTGACAGACAGTCTCAGACGGACAGTCTCTGACAGACAGACAGTCTCAGTCGGACTGTCTCAGACAGACAGACAGTCTCAGACGGACAATCTCAGACAGACAGTCCGGCAGACAGACAGACAGACAGACAGACAGTCACAGGCAGTCACATGCAGTCACAGGCAGTCACAGAAAGTCACAGACATTCGCAGACAGACAGTCAAAGACAGACAGTCACAGGCAGACAGACAGTCACAGTCAGACAGACAGTCTCAGACGCACTGTCTCAGACAGACATACATTCACAGACTTACGGTCTCCGAAAGACAGACCGTTTCAGACGGACAGTCTCAGACAGACAGACAGTCTCAGACGGACGGTCTCAGACAGACAGACAGTCTCAGACGGACAGTCTCAGACAGACAGTCTCAGACGGACAGTCACCGACAGACAGACAGTCTCAGACGGACAGTCTCAGACAGACAGACAGGCTCAGACGGACAATCTCAGACAGACAGACAGTCTCAGACGGACAATCTCAGACAGACAGTCTCAGACGGACAGCCTCAGACAGTCTCACACGGACAGTCACAGATAGACAGTCAAACAGACAGACAGACAGACAGACTGACAGACAGACAGACAGACAGTCACAGACAGTCACAGACAGTCACAGACAGTCACAGACAGTCACAGACAGTCACAGACAGTCACAGACAGTCACAGACAGTCACAGACAGACACAGACAGTCACACACAGTCAGAAACATTACAGACAGTCACAGACAGTCACAGAAAGACACAGAGAGTCACAAACAGACAGACAGTCACAGACAGACAGACAGTCACAGACAGACTCAGACGGACAGTCTCAGACAGACAGTCTCAGACGGACAGTCTCAGACAGACAGACAGTCTCAGATGGACAGTCCCAGACAGACAGACAGTCTCAGACGGACAGTCTCAGACAGACAGACAGTCTCAGACGGACAGTCTCAGACAGACAGTCTCAGACGGACAGTCTCAGACGGACAGTCTCAGACGGACAGTCTCAGACAGACTGTCAAAGACGGACAGTCACAGACAGACTGTCACAGACAGTCACAGACAGACAGTCACAGAGAGACAGTCACAGACAGGCAGTCACCGACGGACAGTTTCAGACAGACAGTCTCAGACGGCCAGTCTCAGACAGACAGTCTTACACGGACAGTCTCAGACAGACCGCCTCAGACAGAGAGACTCACACAGACAGTGACAGACAGACAGACAGACAGACAGTTCCAGACAGACAGTCACAGACAGACAGTCACAGACAGACAGTCACAGACAGACGGTCACAGACAGACACACAGACAGACAGACAGACAGACAGAAAAAGAGTCACAGATAGTCACAGGCAGACTATGACAGTCACAGACAGTCACAGACAGTCACAGACAGTCACATAGAGTAACAGATTGTCACAGACAGTCACAGACAGTCACAGACAGTCACAGACAGTCACAGACAGTCACAGACAGTCACAGACAGTCACAGAGAGTCTCAGTCAGACACAGACAGTCACAGACAATCACAGACAGACAGACAGTCACAGACAGACAGACAGTCTCAGACAGACAGTCACATAGAGACAGACTGTCACAGACAGACAGGCAGTTACAGACAGACAGACAAACAGACTCAGACGTACAGTCTCAGACAGACAGATAGTCTCAGACAGACGGACAACCTCAGACGGACAGTTTCAGACAGACAGAAAGTCTCAGACGGACAGTCTCAGACTTTGTCTGACAGTCTGAGACGGACAGTCTCAGAGAGACAGTCTCAGACGGACAGTCTCAGACAGACTGACAGTCTCAGACGGACAGTCTCAGACAGACAGTTTCAGACGGACAGTGTCAGACAGACAGTCTCAGACAGTCAGTCACAGAAAGACAGTCACAGACAGACTGTCACCGACAGACAGTCACAGACAGACAGTCACAGAGAGACAGTCACAGACAGCCACAGAGAGACAGTCACAGACAGACAGTCACCGACGGACAGGTTCAGACAGACAGTCTCAGACGGCCAGTCTCAGACAGGCAGTCTTAGACGGACAGTCTCAGTCAGACCGCCTCAGACAGAGACACTCAGACGGACAGTCACAGACAGACAGACAGACAGTCTCAGACAGACAGTCACAGACAGACAGTCACAGACTGACAGTCACAGACAGACAGTCACAGACACACAGACAGACAGACAAACAGACAGACAAAGAGTCACAGTTAGTCACAGGCAACCTATGTCAGTCACAGACAGTCACAGAGAGTCACAGACAGTCACAGACAATCACAGAGGTACACAGACTGTCACAGACAGTCACAGACAGTCACAGACAGTCACAGACAGTCACAGACAGTCACAGACAGTCACAGACAGTCACAGACAGTCACAGACATTCACAGACAGTCACAGACAGTCACAGACAGTAACAGACAGTCACAGACAGTCACAGACAGTCACAGACAGTCTCAGACAGACACAGACAGTCACATACAGTCACAGACAGACTGTCACAGACAGACATACAGTCACAGAGAGACAGACAGTCACAGACAGACAGGCTGTTACAGACAGACAGACAGACTGTCTCAGACGGACAGACTCAGACAGACAGACAGTCTCAGACGGACAGTCTCTGACAGACGGACAATCTCAGATGGACAGTTTCAGACAGACAGAAAGTCTCAGGCGGACAGTCTCAGACAGACAGACAGTCTGAGACGGACAGTCTCAGACAGACAGTCTCAGACGGACATTCTCAGTAGGACAGACAGTCTCAGAAGGACAGTCTCAGACTGACAGTTTCAGACGGACATTCTGAGACAGACAGACGGACAGACTGACAGACAAACAGTCACAGACAGTCATAGACAGTAACAGACATTCGCAGACAGTCACAGACAGTCACAGACAGTCACAGACAGTCACAGACAGTCACAGACAGTTACAGACAGTCACAGACAGTCACAGACAGTCACAGACAGTCACAGACAGACACACAGACAGACACACAGACAGACACACAGACAGACACACAGAGAGACACACAGATAGACACACAGACAGACACACAGACAGACACACAGACAGACATACAGGTAGTCACAGACAGTCACAGACAGTCACAGACATTCACAGAGAGTCACAGACAGTCACAGACAGACAGACACAGACAGACAGACAGTCAGAGACAGACAGACAGTCTCAGACTGACTGTCTCAGACAGACAGTCTCAGACGGACAGTGTCCGACAGACAGAAAGTCTCAGACGGACAGTCTCAGACAGACAGTCTGAGACGGACAGTCTCAGACAGACAGTCTCAGACGGACAGTCTCAGACAAACAAACAGTCTCTGACGGACAGTCTCAGACAGACAGTCTCAGAAGGACAGTCTCAGACCGACAGACACACAGACAGACACACAGACAGACACAAAGAAAGGCAGACGGACAGACAGACAGACAAAAAGTCACAGACAGTCACAGACAGTCACAGACAGTCACAGACAGTCACAGACAGTCATTGACAGTCACAGACAGTCACAGACAGTCACAGACAGTCACAGACAGACACACAGACAGACACACAGACTGAAACACAGACAGACACACAGACAGACACACATTCAGACACACAGACCATCACAGTGAGACAGACAGTCACAGGCAGTCACAGACATTATCAGACAGTCACCGACAGTCCCAGACAATCCCAGACAGTCACAGACAGACACAGACAGACACACAGACAGACACACAGACAGACATACAGACTGACACACAGAGATTCACACAGACAGACACACAGAGAGACATACAGACAGACTCACCGACAGTCACACAGACATTCACAGACAGACAGACAGCCACAGACAGTAACAGGCAGTCACATACATTCACAGACAGTCACAGACAGTCCCAGACAGTCACAGACAGTCACAGACAGTCACAGACAGTCACAGACAGACACAGAAAGACAGACAGACAGAGAGACAGACAGACAGATAGACAGACAGACAGACAGACTGTCACAGACAGTCACAGACATTCACAGACAGTCACAGACAGTCGCAGAGAGTCACAGACAGTCACAGACAGTCACAGACAGTCACAGACAGTCACAGACCTTCACAGACAGTCACAGACAGTAACAGACAGACACAGACAGTCACAGACACACAGACAGTCACAGACAGACAGTCTCAGACGGACAGTCTCAGACAGACAGCCTCAGACGGACAGTCTCAGACAGTCTCAGACGGACAATCTCAGACAGACAGTCAGGCAGACAGACAGACAGGCAGACAGACAGACAGCAGACAGTCACAGACAGTCACAGACAGTCACAGACAGTCACAGACAGTCACAGACAGTCACAGACAGTTACAGACAGTCACAGACAGTCACAGACAGTCACGGACAGTCACAGACAGTCACAGACAGTCACAGACAGACACAGACAGTCACAGACACACAGACAGTCACAGACAGACAGTCTCAGACGGACAGTCTCAGACAGACAGTCTCAGACGGACAGTCTCAGACAGTCTCAGACGGACAATCTCAGACAGACAGTCAGGCAGACAGACAGACAGACAGACAGACAGACAGCAAACAGTCACAGACAGTCACAGACATTCACAGACAGTTACAGACAGTCACAGACAGTCACAGACAGTCACAGACACTCACAGACAGTCACAGACAGTCACAGACAGTCACAGGCAGTCACAGGCAGTCACAGACAGTCACAGACAGACAGTCACAGACAGACAGTCACAGGCAGACAGTCACAGGCAGACATACAGTCACTGACAGAGACAGTCACACAGTGACAGACAGACAGTCTCAGACGGACAGTCTCAGACAGACATACATTCTCAAACGGACAGTCTCAGACAAACAGACATCCTCAGACGGACAGTCTCAGACAGACAGACAGTTTCAGACGGACGGTCTCAGACAGACAGTCAGTCTCAGACGGACAGTCTCAGACAGACAGACAGTCACAGACGGACAGTCTAAGACAGACAGTCTCAGACGGACAGGCTCAGACAGACAGTCACAGACAGACAGTCACAGACTGTCAGAGACAGACACAGACAGTCACAGACATTCACAGACAGACACAGACAGTCACAGACAGACAGACAGTCACAGACAGACAGTCACAGACAGACAGTCTCAGACGGACATTCTCAGACAGAATGACAGTCTCAGACGGACAGTCTCAGACAGACAGACAGTCTCAGACGGACAGTCCCAGACAGACGGACAGTCTCAGACAGACAGACAGTCTCAGACGGACAGTCTCAGACAGACAGTCTCAGACGGACAGTCTCAAACAGACAGTCTCATACGGAGAGTCTCAGACAGACAGTCTCAGACAGACAGTCACAGACAGACAGTCACATACAGACTGTCACGGACAGACAGTCACAGACAGACAGTCACATAGAGACAGTCATAGAGACTGTCTGTCTGTCTGAGACTGTCCGTCTGAGACTGTCTGTCTGTCTGAGACTGTCCGTCTGTGACTGTCTGTCTGTCTGAGACTGTCAGTCTGAGACTGACTGTCTGTCTGAGACCGTCCGTCTGAAACTGTCTGTCTGTCTGAGACTGTCCGTCTGAGCAGGTCTGTCTGTCTGAGACTGTCCGTTTGAGAATGTATGTCTGCCTGAGACTGTCCGTCTGAGACTGTCTGTCTGTCACTGTGTGACTGTCTGTCTGTCAGTGACTGTCTGTCTGCCTGTGACTGTCTGTCTGTGACTGTCTGTCTGTGACAGTCTGTGACTGTCTGTGACTGCCTGTGACTGTCTGAGACTGTCTGCGACTGTCTGTGACTGTCTGTGACTGTCTGTGACTGTCTGTGACTGTCTGTGACTGTCTGTGACTGTCTGTGACTGTCTGTGACTGTGTGCTGTCTGTCTGTCTGTCTGTCTGTCTGTCTGTCTGTCTGCCTGACTGTCTGTCTGAGATTGTCCGTCTGTGACTGTCTGAGACTGTCCGTCTGAGACTGTCTGTCTGAGTCTGTCCGTCTGAGACTGTCTGTCTGTGACTGTCTGTGTGTCTGTGACTGTCTGTGTCTGTCTGTGACTGTCTGTGACTGTCTGTGACTGTCTGTGACTGTCTGTGAATGTCTGTGACTGTCTGTGACTGTCTGTGACTGTCTGTGACTGTCTGTGACTGTCTGTGACTGTCTGTGACTGTCTGTGACTGTCTGTGACAGTCTGTGACTGCCTGTGACTGTCTGAGACCCTCTGTGACTGTCTGTGACTGTCTGTGAATGTCTGTGACTGTCTGTGACAGTCTGTCTGTCTGTCTGTCTGTCTATCTGTCTGTCTCTATGTCTGTCTGTCTTTCTGTGTCTGTCTGTGACTGTCTGTGACTGTCTGTGAATGTCTGCGACTGTCTGTGACTGTCTGTGACAGTCTGGGACTATCTGTGACTGTCTGTGAATATCTGTGACTGTCTGTGACTGTCTGTGGCTGTCTGTCAGTCTGTGACTGTCTGTGTGACTGTCTGTGTGTCTGTCTGTTTGTCTCTCTGTGTGTCTGTCTGTGTGTATCTCTGTGTGTCTGTCTGTATGCTTGTCTGTGTGTCTGTCTGTGTGTCTGTCTGTGTGTCTGTCTGTGTGTCTGTCTGTGACTGTCTGTGACTGTCTGTGACTGTCGGTGTCTGTCTGTTAATGTCTGGGACTGTCTGTGACTGTCTGTCTCTCTGTGACTGTATGTGTGTCTGTCTGTGTGTCTGTCTGTGTGTCTGTCTGTGTGTCAGTCTGTGTGTCAGTCTGTGTGTCTCTCTGTGCGTCTGTCTGTGTGTCTGTCTGTGACTGTCTGTGACTGTCTGTGACTGTCTGTGACTGCCTGTGACTTTTTGTCTGTCTGTCTGTCTGTCCGTCTGCGTTTCTGTGTGTCTGTCTGTGTGTCTGTCTGTGTGTCTGTCTGTGTGTCTGTCTGTCTGTCTGAGACTGTCCTTCTGAGTCTGTCTGTCTGAGACTGTCTGTCTGAGACTGTTTGCTTGTCTGAGACTGTCCGTCTGAGACTGTCTGTCTGAGACTGTCCGTCTCAGACTGTCTGTCTGACACTGTCCGTCTGAGACTTTCTGTCTGTTTGAAACTGTCCGACTGAGATTGTACGTCTGTCTGAGACTATCTGTCTGTCTGAGACTGTACGTCTGAGACTGTTTGTCTGTCTGTCTGTAACTGCCTGTCTGTCTGTGACTGTCTGTCTCTATGTGACTGTCTGTCTGTGACTGTCTGTCTGTCTGTGACTGTCTGTGATTGTCTGTGACTGTCTGTGACTGTCTGTGTCTGTCTGAGACTGTCTGTGACTGTCTGTGACTGTCTGTGACTGTCTGTGACTGTATGTGACTGTCTGTGACTGTCTGTGACAGTCTGTGACTCTCTGTGACTGTCTGTGACTGTCTGTGACTGTCTGCGACTGTCTGTGACTGTCTGTGACTGTCATAGACTGCCTGTGACTATCTGTGACTCTTTGTCTGTCTGTCTGTCTGTCTGTCTGTGTGTCTGTCTGTGACAGTCTGTCTGTGACTGTCTGTCTGTGACTGTCTGTCTGTGACTGTCTGTCTGAGAAAGTCTGTCTGTCTGTCTGTCTGTGACTGTCTGTCTGAGTCTCTCTGTCTGAGGCGGTCTGTCTGAGACTGTCCGTCTGAGACTTTCTATCTGAGACTGGCCGTCTGAGACTGTCTGTCTGCAACTGTCCGTCGGTGACTGCCTGTCTGTGACTGTCTCTCTGTGACTGTCTGTCTATGACTGTCTGTCTGTGACAGTCTGTCTGTGACTGTCCGTCTGTGACTGTCTGTCTGAGACTGTCCGTCTGAGACAGTCTGTCTGAGACTGTCCGTCTGAGACTGTCTGTCTGAGACTGTCAGTCTGAGACTGTCTGTCTGAGACTGTCTGTCTGTCTGAGACTGTACATCTGAGACTGTCTGTCTGTCTGGGACTGTCCATCTGAGACTGTCTGTCTGTCTGAGACTGTCCGTCTGAGACTGTCATTCTGTCTGAGACTGTCTGTCTGAGTCTGTCTGTGACTGTCTGTCTGTCTGTTTCTGTCTGTCTGTCTGTGACTGTCTGTGTCTCTCTGTGACTGTCTGTGACTGTCTGTGACTGTCTGTGACTGTCTGTGACTGTCTGTGACTGTCTGTGACTGTCTGTGACTGTCTGTGACTGTCTGTGACTGTCTGTGACTGTCTGTGACTGTCTGTGACTGTCTGTGACTGTCTGTCTGTCTGAGACTGTCCGTCTGTGACTGTCTGTCTCTCTGTGAATGTCTGTCTGTCTGACTGTCTATCTGTCTGTGACTGTCTGTCTGTCTGTGATTGCCTGTGACTGTCTGTGTCTGTCTGTGACTGTCAAAGACTGCCTGTGACTATCTGTGACTGTTTGACTGTCTGTCTGTCTGTCTGTCTGTGTGTCTGTCTGTGACAGTCTGTCTGTGACTGTCTGTCTGTGACTGTCTGTCTGAGACTGTCTGTCTGTCTGTCTGTCTGTCTGTCTGTCTGTCTGTGACTGTCTGTCTTTGTCTCTCTGTCTGAGGCGGTCTGTCTGAAACTGTCCGTCGGTGACTGTCTGTCTGTGACTGTCTCTATGTGACTGTCTGTCTGTGACTGTCTGTCTGTGACAGTCTGTCTGTGACTGTCTGTCTGTGACTGTCCGTCTGAGACTGTCTGTCTGAGACTGTCCGTCTGAGACTGTCTGTCTGAGACTGTCCGTCTGAGACTGTCTGTCTGAGACTGTCCGTCTGAGACTGTCTGTCTGTCTGGGACTGTCCGTCTGAGACTGTCTGTCTATCTGAGAATGTCCGTCTGAGACTGTCATTCTGTCTGAGACTGTCCGTCTGAGACTGTCTGTCTGTGACTCTCTGTCTGTGACTGTCTGTCTGTCTGTGACTGTCTGTGTCTGTCTGTGAATGTCTGTGACTGTCTGTGTCTGTCTGTGATCGTCTGTGACTGTCTGTGACTGTCTGCGACATTCTGAGACTGTCCGCGACTGACTCTGACAGTCTGTGACTGTCTGTCTGTGACTGTCTGTCTGAGCCTGTCCGTCTGAGACTGTCTGTCTTAGACTGTCCGTCTGAGACTGTCTGTCTGTCTGAGACTGTCCGTCTGAGACTGTCTGTCTGTCTGAGACTGTCCGTCTGTGACTGTCTGTCTGTCTGAGACTGTCCGTCTGAGACTGACTCTCTGTCTGAGACCGTCCGTCTGAAACTGTCTGTCTGTCTGAGACTGTCCGTCTGAGAAGGTCTGTCTGTCTGAGACTGTCCGTTTGAGAATGTATGTCTGCCTGAGACTGTCCGTCTGAGACTGTCTGTCTGTCACTGTGTGACTGTCTGTCTGTCAGTGACTGTCTGTCTGCCTGTGACTGTCTGTCTGTGACTGTCTGTCTGTGACTGTCTGTGACTGTCTGTGACTGCCTGTGACTGTCTGTGACTGTCTGTGACAGTCTGTGACTGTCTGTGACTGTCTGTGACTGTCTGTGACTGTCATTGACTGTCTGTGACTGTCTGCGACTGTCTGCTGTCTGTCTGTCTGTCTGTCTGTCTGTCTGTCTGCCTGACTGTCTGTCTGAGATTGTCCGTCTGTGACTGTCTGAGACTGTCCGTCTGAGACTGTCTGTCTGAGACTGTCCGTCTGAGACTGTCTGTCTGTGACTGTCTGTGTGTCTGTGACTGTCTGTGTCTGTCTGTGACTGTCAGTGACTGTCTGTGACTGTCTGTGACTGTCTGTGACTGTCTGTGACTGTCTGTGACTGTCTGTGACTGTCTGTGACTGTCTGTGACTGTCTGTGACTGTCTGTGACTGTCTGTGACTGTCTGCGACTGTCTGTGACTGTCTGTGACAGTTTGTGACTGCCTGTGACTGTCTGAGACTCTCTGTGACTGTCTGTGACAGTCTGTCTGTCTGTCTGTCTGTCTATCTGTCTGTCTCTCTGTCTGTCTGTCTTTCTGTGTCTGTCTGTGACTGTCTGTGACTGTCTGTGAATGTCTGTGACTGTCTGTGACTGTCTGTGACAGTCTGGGACTATCTGTGACTGTTTGTGAATGTCTGTGACTGTCTGTGACTGTCTGTGGCTGTCTGTCAGTCTGTGACTGTCTGTTTGTCTCTCTGTGTGTCTGTCTGTGTGTATCTCTGTGTGTCTGTCTGTATGCTTGTCTGTGTGTCTGTCTGTGTGTCTGTCTGTGTGTCTGTCTGTGTGTCTGTCTGTGACTGTCTGTGACTGTCTGTGACTGTCGGTGTCTGTCTGTTAATGTCTGGGACTGTCTGTGACTGTCTGTCTCTCTGTGACTGTATGTGTGTCTGTCTGTGTGTATGTCTGTGTGTCTGTCTGTGTGTCAGTCTGTGTGTCAGTCTGTGTGTCAGTCTGTGTGTCTCTCTGTGTGTCTGTCTGTGTGTCTGTCTGTGACTGTCTGTGACTGTCTGTGACTGTCTGTGACTGCCTGTGACTTTTTGTCTGTCTGTCTGTCCGTCTGCGTTTCTGTGTGTCTGTCTGTGTGTCTGTCTGTGTGTCTGTCTGTCTGTCTGAGACTGTCCTTCTGAGTCTGTCTGTCTGAGATTGTCCGTCTGAGACTGTTTGTTTGTCTGAGACTGTCCGTCTGAGACTGTCTGTCTGAGACTGTCCGTCTCAGACTGTCTGTCTGACACTGTCCGTCTGAGACTTTCTGTCTGTTTGAAACTGTCATTCTGAGATTGTACGTCTCTCTGAGACTATCTATCTGTCTGAGACTGTACGTCTGAGACTGTTTGTCTGTCTGTCTGTAACTGCCTGTCTGTCTGTGACTGTCTGTCTCTATGTGACTGTCTGTCTGTGACTGTCTGTCTGTCTGTGACTGTCTGTGATTGTCTGTGACTGTCTGTGACTGTCTGTGTCTGTCTGAGACTGTCTGTGACTGTCTGTGACTGTCTGTGACTGTATGTGACTGTCTGTGACTGTCTGTGACAGTCTGTGACTGTCTGTGACTGTCTGTGACTGTCTGTGACTGTCATAGACTGCCTGTGACTATCTGTGACTCTTTGTCTGTCTGTCTGTCTGTCTGTCTGTGTGTCTGTATGTGACAGACTGTCTGTGAGTGTCTGTCTGTGACTGTCTGTCTGTGACTGTCTGTCTGAGAAATTCTGTCTGTCTGTCTGTCTGTCTGTGACTGTCTGTCTGTGTCTCTCTGTCTGAGGCGGTCTGTCTGAGACTGTCCGTCTAAGACTTTCTATCTGAGACTGGCCGTCTGAGACTGTCTGTCTGCAACTTTCCGTCGGTGACTGCCTGTCTGTGACTGTCTCTCTGTGACTGTCTGTCTGTGACTGTCTGTCTGTGACTGTCTGTCTGTGACAGTCTGTCTGTGACTGTCTGTCTGTGACTGTCTGTCTGAGACTGTCCGTCTGAGACAGTTTGTCTGAGACTGTCCGTCTGAGACTGTCTGTCTGAGACTGTCAGTCTGAGACTGTCTGTCTGAGACTGTCCGTCTGAGACTGTCTGTCTGAGACTGTCCGTCTGAGACTGTCTGTCTGTCTGAGACTGTACATCTGAGACTGTCTGTCTGTCTGGGACTGTCCGTCTGAGACTGTCTGTATGTCTGAGACTGTCCGTCTGAGACTGTCATTCTGTCTGAGACTGTCCGTCTGAGTTTGTCTGTGACTGTCTGTCTGTCTGTTTCTGTCTGTCGGTCTGTGACTGTCTGTGTCTCTCTGTGACTGTCTGTGACTGTCTGTGACTGTCTTTGACTGTCTGTGACTGTCTGTGACTGTCTGTGTGCTGTCTGTCTGTCTGTCTGTCTGTCTGTCTGTCTGTCTGTCTGCCTGACTGTCTGTCTGAGATTGTCCGTCTGTGACTGTCTGAGACTGTCCGTCTGAGACTGTCTGTCTGAGTCTGTCCGTCTGAGACTGTCTGTCTGTGACTGTCTATGTGTCTGTGACTGTCTGTGTCTGTCTGTGACTGTCTGTGACTGTCTGTGACTGTCTGTGACTGTCTGTGAATGTCTGTGAATGTCTGTGACTGTCTGTGACTGTCTGTGACTGTCTGTGACTGTCTGTGACTGTCTGTGACTGTCTGTGACTGTCTGTGACTGTCTGTGACAGTCTGTGACTGCCTGTGACTGTCTGAGACCCTCTGTGACTGTCTGTGACTGTCTGTGAATGTCTGTGACTGTCTGTGACAGTCTGTCTGTCTGTATGTCTGTCTATCTGTCTGTCTCTCTGTCTGTCTGTCTTTCTGTGTCTGTCTGTGACTGTCTGTGACTGTCTGTGAATGTCTGCGACTGTCTGTGACTGTCTGTGACAGTCTGGGACTATCTGTGACTGTCTGTGAATGTCTGTGACTGTCTGTGACTGTCTGTGACTGTCTGTGGCTGTCTGTCAGTCTGTGACTGTCTGTGTGACTGTCTGTGTGTCTGTCTGTTTGTCTCTCTGTGTGTCTGTCTGTGTGTATCTCTGTGTGTCTGTCTGTATGCTTGTCTGTGTGTCTGTCTGTGTGTCTGTCTGTGTGTCTCTCTGTGTGTCTGTCTGTGACTGTCTGTGACTGTCTGTGACTGTCGGTGTCTGTCTGTTAATGTCTGGGACTGTCTGTGACTGTCTGTCTCTCTGTGACTGTATGTGTGTCTGTCTGTGTGTCTGTCTGTGTGTCTGTCTGTGTGTCCGTCTATGTGTCAGTCTGTGTGTCTCTCTGTGTGTCTGTCTGTGTGTCTGTCTGTGACTGTCTGTGACTGTCTGTGACTGTCTGTGACTGCCTGTGACTTTTTGTCTGTCTGTCTGTCTGTCCGTCTGCGTTTCTGTGTGTCTGTCTGTGTGTCTGTCTGTGTGTCTGTCTGTCTGTCTGAGACTGTCCTTCTGAGTCTGTCTGTCTGAGACTGTCTGTCTGAGACTGTCCGTCTCAGACTGTCTGTCTGACACTGTCCGTCTGAGACTTTCTGTCTGTTTGAAACTGTCCGACTGAGATTGTACGTCTGTCTGAGACTATCTGTCTGTCTGAGACTGTACGTCTGAGACTGTTTGTCTGTCTGTCTGTAACTGCCTGTCTGTCTGTGACTGTCTGTCTCTATGTGACTGTCTGTCTGTGACTGTCTGTCTGTCTGTGACTGTCTGTGATTGTCTGTGACAGTCTGTGACTGTCTGTGTCTGTCTGAGACTGTCTGTGACTGTCTGTGACTGTCTGCGACTGTATGTGACTGTCTGTGACTGTCTGTGACAGTCTGTGACTCTCTGTGACTGTCTGTGACTGTCTGTGACTGTCTGCGACTGTCTGTGACTGTCTGTGACTGTCATAGACTGCCTGTGACTATCTGTGACTCTTTGTCTGTCTGTCTGTCTGTCTGTCAGTGTGTCTGTCTGTGAATACTGTCTGTGACTGTCTGTCTGTGACTGTCTGTCTGTGACTGTCTGTCTGAGAAAGTCTGTCTGTCTGTCTGTCTGTGACTGTCTGTCTGAGTCTCTCTGTCTGAGGCGGTCTGTCTGAGACTGTCCGTCTAAGACTTTCTATCTGAGACTGGCCGTCTGAGACTGTATGTCTGCAACTGTCCGTCGGTGACTGCCTGTCTGTGACTGTCTCTCTGTGACTGTCTGTCTATGACTGTCTGTGACTGTCCGTCTGTGACTGTCTGTCTGAGACTGTCCGTCTGAGACAGTCTGTCTGAGACTGTCCGTTTGAGACTGTCTGTCTGAGACTGTCAGTCTGAGACTGTCTGTCTGAGACTGTCCGTCTGAGACTGTCTGTCTGTCTGAGACTGTACATCTGAGACTGTCTGTCTGTCTGGGACTGTCCATCTGAGACTGTCTGTCTGTCTGAGACTGTCCGTCTGAGACTGTCATTCTGTCTGAGACTGTCCGTCTGAGTCTATCTGTGACTGTCTGTCTGCCTGTTTCTGTCTGTCTGTCTGTGACTGTCTGTGTCTCTCTGTGACTGTCTGTGACTGTCTGTGACTGTCTGTGACTGTCTGTGACTGTCTGTGACTGTCTGTGACTGTCTGTGACTGTCTGTGACTGTCTGTGACTGTCTGTGACTGTCTGTGACTGTCTGTGACTGTCTGTGACTGTCTGTGGCTGTCCGTCTGAGACTGTCTGTCTGTCTGAGACTGTCCGTCTGTGACTGTCTGTCTCTCTGTGAATGTCTGTCTGTCTGACTGTCTATCTGTCTGTGACTGTCTGTCTGTCTGTGATTGCCTGTGACTGTCTGTGTCTGTCTGTGACTGTCAAAGACTGCCTGTGACTATCTGTGACTGTTTGACTGTCTGTCTGTCTGTCTGTCTGTGTGTCTGTCTGTGACAGACTGTCTGTGACTGTCTGTCTGTGACTGTCTGTCTGAGACTGTCTGTCTCTCTGTCTGTCTGTCTGTCTGTCTGTGACTGTCTGTCTTTGTCTCTCTGTCTGAGGCGGTCTGTCTGAAACTGTCCGTCGGTGACTGCCTGTCTGTGACTGTCTCTCTGTGACTGTCTGTCTGTGACTGTCTGTCTGTGACTGTCTGTCTGTGACAGTCTGTCTGTGACTGTCTGTCTGTGACTGTCTGTCTTAGACTGTCCGTCTGAGACTGTCTGTCTGTCTGAGACTGTCCGTCTGAGACTGTCTGTCTGTCTGAGACTGTCCGTCTGTGACTGTCTGTCTGTCTGAGACTGTCCGTCTGAGACTGACTCTCTGTCTGAGACCGTCCGTCTGAAACTGTCTGTCTGTCTGAGACTGTCCGTCTGAGAAGGTCTGTCTGTCTGAGACTGTCCGTTTGAGAATGTATGTCTGCCTGAGACTGTCCGTCTGAGACTGTCTGTCTGTCACTGTGTGACTGTCTGTCTGTCAGTGACTGTCTGTCTGCCTGTGACTGTCTGTCTGTGACTGTCTGTCTGTGACTGTCTGTGACTGTCTGTGACTGCCTGTGACTGTCTGTGACTGTCTGTGACTGTCTGTGACTGTCTGTGACTGTCTGTGAGTGTCTGTGACTGTCTGTGACTGTCTGTGACTGTCTGTGACTGTCATTGACTGTCTGTGACTGTCTGCGACTGTCTGCTGTCTGTCTGTCTGTCTGTCTGTCTGTCTGTCTGCCTGACTGTCTGTCTGAGATTGTCCGTCTGCGACTGTCTGAGACTGTCCGTCTGAGACTGTCTGTCTGAGACTGTCCGTCTGAGACTGTCTGTCTGTGACTGTCTGTGTGTCTGTGACTGTCTGTGTCTGTCTGTGACTGTCAGTGACTGTCTGTGACTGTCTGTGACTGTCTGTGAATGTCTGTGACTGTCTGTGACTGTTTGTGACTGTCTGTGACTGTCTGTGACTGTCTGTGACTGTCTGTGACTGTCTGTGACTGTCTGTGACTGTCTGTGACTGTCTGTGACAGTCTGTGACTGCCTGTGACTGTCTGAGACTCTCTGTGACTGTCTGTGACTGTCTGTGAATGTCTGTGACTGTCTGTGACAGTCTGTCTGTCTGTCTGTCTGTCTATCTGTCTGTCTCTCTGTCTGTCTGTCTTTCTGTCTGTGACTGTCTGTGACTGTCTGTGAATGTCTGTGACTGTCTGTGACAGTCACAGACACAGACAGTCTGTGGGACTATCTGTGGCTGTCTGTCAGTCTGTGACTGTCTGTTTGTCTCTCTGTGTGTCTGTCTGTGTGTATCTCTGTGTGTCTGTCTGTATGCTTGTCTGTGTGTCTGTCTGTGTGTCTGTCTGTGTGTCTGCCTGTGTGTCTGTCTGTGACTGTCTGTGACTGTCTGTGACTGTCGGTGTCTGTCTGTTAATGTCTGGGACTGTCGGTGACTGTCTGTCTCTCTGTGACTGTATGTGTGTCTGTCTGTGTGTATGTCTGTGTGTCTGTCTGTGTGTCAGTCTGTGTGTCAGTCTGTGTGTCAGTCTGTGTGTCTCTCTGTGTGTCTGTCTGTGTGTCTGTCTGTGACTGTCTGTGACTGTCTGTGACTGTCTGTGACTGCCTGTGACTTTTTGTCTGTCTGTCTGTCCGTCTGCGTTTCTGTGTGTCTGTCTGTGTGTCTGTCTGTGTGTCTGTCTGTCTGTCTGAGACTGTCCTTCTGAGTCTGTCTGTCTGAGATTGTCCGTCTGAGACTGTTTGTTTGTCTGAGACTGTCCGTCTGAGACTGTCTGTCTGAGACTGTCCGTCTCAGACTGTCTGTCTGACACTGTCCGTCTGAGACTTTCTGTCGGTTTGAAACTGTCATTCTGAGATTGTACGTCTGTCTGAGACTATCTATCTGTCTGAGACTGTACGTCTGAGACTGTTTGTCTGTCTGTCTGTAACTGCCTGTCTGTCTGTGACTGTCTGTCTCTATGTGACTGTCTGTCTGTGACTGTCTGTCTGTCTGTGACTGTCTGTGATTGTCTGTGGCTGTCTCTGACTGTCTGTGTCTGTCTGAGACTGTCTGTGACTGTCTGTGACTGTCTGTGACTGTATGTGACTGTATGTGACTGTCTGTGACTGTCTGTGACAGTCTGTGACTCTCTGTGACTGTCTGTGACTGTCTGTGACTGTCATAGACTGCCTGTGACTATCTGTGACTCTTTGTCTGTCTGTCTGTCTGTCTGTCTGTGTGTCTGTCTGTGACAGACTGTCTGTGACTGTCTGTCTGTGACTGTCTGTCTGTGACTGTCTGTCTGAGAAAGTCTGTCTGTCTGTCTGTCTGTCTGTCTGTGACTGTCTGTCTGTGTCTCTCTGTCTGAGGCGGTCTGTCTGAGACTGTCCGTCTAAGACTTTCTATCTGAGACTGGCCGTCTGAGACTGTCTGTCTGCAACTGTCCGTCGGTGACTGCCTGTCTGTGACTGTCTCTCTGTGACTGTCTGTCTATGACTGTCTGTGACTGTCCGTCTGTGACTGTCTGTCTGAGACTGTCCGTCTGAGACAGTCTGTCTGAGACTGTCCGTCTGAGACTGTGTGTCTGAGACTGTCAGTCTGAGACTGTCTGTCTGAGACTGTCCGTCTGAGACTGTCTGTCTGTATGAGACTGTACATCTGAGACTGTCTGTCTGTCTGGGACTGTCCGTCTGAGACTGTCTGTCTGTCTGAGACTGTCCGTCTGAGACTGTCATTCTGTCTGAGACTGTCCGTCTGAGTCTGTCTGTGACTGTCTGTCTGTTTGTTTCTGTCTGTCTGTCTGTGACTGTCTGTGTCTCTCTGTGACTGTCTGTGACTGTCTGTGACTGTCTGTGACTGTCTGTGACTGTCTGTGATTGTCTGTGACTGTCTGTGTGTCTGTCTGTGTGTCTGTCTTTGTGTCTGTCTGTGTGTCTGTCTGTGAGTCTGTCTGTGTGTCTGTCTGTGACTGTCTGTGACTGTCGGAGTCTGTCTGTTAATGTCTGGGACTGTCTGTGACTGTCTGTCTCTCTGTGACTGTATGTGTGTCTGTCTGTGTGTCTGTCTGTGTGTCTGTCTGTGTGTCAGTCTCTGTGTCAGTCTGTGTGACTCTCTGTGTGTCTGTCTGTGTGTCTGTCTGTGACTGTCTGTGACTGTCTGTGACTGTCTGTGACTGTCTGTGACTGTCTGTGACTGCCTGTGACTTTTTGTCCGTCTGTCTGTCCGTCTGCGTTTCTGTGTGTCTGTCTGTGTGTCTGTCTGTGTGTCTGTCATTCTGTCTGAGACTGTCCTTCTGAGTCTGTCTGTCTGAGACTCTCCGTCTGAGACTGTTTGTTTGTCTGAGACTGTCCGTCTGAGACTGTCTGTCTGAGACTGTCCGTCTCAGACTGTCTGTCTGACACTGTCCGTCTGAGACTTTCTGTCTGTTTGAAACTGTCCGTCTGAGATTGTACGTCTGTCTGAGACTATCTGTCTGTCTGAGACTGTACGTCTGAGACTGTTTGTCTGTCTGTCTGTAACTGCCTGTCTGTCTGTGACTGTCTGTCTCTATGTGACTGTCTGTCTGTGACTGTCTGTCTGTCTGTGACTGTCTGTGATTGTCTGTGACTGTCTGTGACTGTCTGTGTCTGTCTGAGACTGTCTGTGACTGTCTGTGACTGTCTGTGACTGTATGTGACTGTCTGTGACTTTCTGTGACAGTCTGTGACTCTCTGTGACTGTCTGTGACTGTCTGTGACTGTCTGCGACTGTCTGTGACTGTCTGTGACTGTCATAAACTGCCTGTGACTATCTGTGACTCTTTGTCTGTCTGTCTGTCTGTCTGTGTGTCTGTCTGTGACAGTCTGTCTGTGACTGTCTGTCTGTGACTGTCTGTCTGTGACTGTCTGTCTTAGAAAGTCTGTCTGTCTGTCTGTCTGTCTGTCTGTCTGTGACTGTCTGTCTCAGTCTCTCTGTCTGAGGCGGTCTGTCTGAGACTGTCCGTCTAAGACTTTCTATCTGAGACTGGCCGTCTGAGACTGTCTGTCTGCAACTGTCCGTCGGTGACTGCCTGTCTGTGACTGTCTCTCTGTGACTGTCTGTCTGTGACTGTCTGTCTGTGACAGTCTGTCTGTGACTGTCTGTCTGTGACTGTCTGTCTGAGACTGTCCGTCTGAGACAGTCTGTCTGAGACTGTCCGTCTGAGACTGTCTGTCTGAGACTGTCAGTCTGAGACTGTCTGTCTGAGACTGTCCGTCTGAGACTGTCTGTCTGAGACTGTCCGTCTGAGACTGTCTGTCTGTCTGAGACTGTACATCTGAGACTGTCTGTCTGTCTGGGACTGTCCGTCTGAGACTGTCTGTCTGTCTGAGACTGTCCGTCTGAGACTGTCATTCTGTCTGAGACTGTCCGTCTGAGTTTGTCTGTGACTGTCTGTCTGTCTGTTTCTGTCTGTCTGTCTGTGACTGTCTGTGTCTCTCTGTGACTGTCTGTGACTGTCTGTGACTGTCTTTGACTGTCTGTGACTGTCTGTGACTGTCTGTGTGCTGTCTGTCTGTCTGTCTGTCTGTCAGTCTGTCTGTCTGACTGACTGTCTGTCTGAGATTGTCCGTCTGTGACTGTCTGAGACTGTCCGTCTGAAACTGTCTGTCTGAGACTGTCCGTCTGAGACTGTCTGTCTGTGACTGTCTGTGTGTCTGTGACTGTCTGTGTCTGTCTGTGACTGTCTGTGACTGTCTGTGACTGTCTGTGACTGTCTGTGAATGTCTGTGACTGTCTGTGACTGTCTGTGACTGTCTGTGACTGTCTGTGTCTGTCTGTGACTGACTGTGACTGTCTGTGACTGTCTGTGACTGTCTGTGACAGTCTGTGACTGTCTGTGACAGTCTGCGACTGCCTGTGACTGTCTGAGACCCTCTGTGACTGTCTGTGACTGTCTGTGAATGTCTGTGACTGTCTGTCACAGTCTGTCTGTCTGTCTGTCTGTCTATCTGTCTGTCTCTCTGTCTGTCTGTCTTTCTGTGTCTGTCTGTGACTGTCTGTGACTGTCTGTGACTGTCTGTGAATGTCTGCGACTGTCTGTGACTGTCTGTGACAGTCTGGGACTATCTGTGACTGTCTGTGAATGTCTGTGACTGTCTGTGACTGTCTGTGGCTGTCTGTCAGTCTGTGACTGTCTGTGTGACTGTCTGTGTGTCTGTCTGTTTGTCTCTCTGTGTGTCTGTCTGTGTGTATCTCTGTGTGTCTGTCTGTATGCTTGTCTGTGTGTCTGTCTGTGTGTCTGTCTGTGTGTCTGTCTGTGACTGTCTGTGACTGTCTGTGACTGTCGGTGTCTGTCTGTTAATGTCTGGGACTGTCTGTGACTGTCTGTCTCTCTGTGACTGTATGTGTGTCTGTCTGTGTGTGTGTCTGTGTGTCTGTCTGTGTGTCAGTCTGTGTGTCAGTCTGTGTGTCTCTCTGTGTGTCTGTCTGTGTGTCTGTCTGTGACTGTCTGTGACTGTCTGTGACTGTCTGTGACTGTCTGTGACTGCCTGTGACTTTTTGTCTGTCTGTCTGTCTGTCCGTCTGCGTTTCTGTGTGTCTGTCTGTGTGTCTGTCTGTGTGTCTGTCTGTCTGTCTGAGACTGTCCTTCTGAGTCTGTCTGTCTGAGACTGTCTGTCTGAGACTGTTTGTTTGTCTGAGACTGTCCGTCTGAGACTGTCTGTCTGACACTGTCCGTCTGAGACTTTCTGTCTGTTTGAAACTGTCCGACTGAGATTGTACGTCTGTCTGAGACTATCTGTCTGTCTGAGACTGTACGTCTGAGACTGTTTGTCTGTCTGTCTGTAACTGCCTGTCTGTCTGTGACTGTCTGTCTCTATGTGACTGTCTGTCTGTGACTGTCTGTCTGTCTGTGACTGTCTGTGATTGTCTGTGACTGTCTGTGACTGTCTGTGTCTGTCTGAGACTGTCTGTGACTGTCTGTGACTGTCTGTGACTGTATGTGACTGTCTGTGACTGTCTGTGACAGTCTGTGACACTCTGTGACTGTCTGTGACTGTCTGTGACTGTCTGCGACTGTCTGTGACTGTCTGTGACTGTCACAGACTGCCTGTGACTATCTGTGACTCTTCGTCTGTCTGTCTGTCTGTCTGTCTGTGTGTCTGTCTGTGACAGTCTGTCTGTGACTGTCTGTCTGTGACTGTCTGTCTGTGACTGTCTGTCTGAGAAAGTCTGTCTCTCTGTCTGTCTGTCTGTGACTGTCTGTCTGAGTCTCTCTGTCTGAGGCGGTCTGTCTGAGACTGTCCGTCTAAGACTTTCTATCTGAGACTGGCCGTCTGAGACTGTCTGTCTGCAACTGTCCGTCGGTGACTGCCTGTCTGTGACTGTCTCTCTGTGACTGTCTGTCTATGACTGTCTGTCTGTGACAGTCTGTCTGTGACTGTCCGTCTGTGACTGTCCGTCTGAGACTGTCCGTCTGAGACAGTCTGTCTGAGACTGTCCGTCTGAGACTGTCTGTCTGAGACTGTCAGTCTGAGACTGTCTGTCTGAGACTGTCCGTCTGAGACTGTCTGTCTGTCTGAGACTGTACATCTGAGACTGTCTGTCTGTCTGGGACTGTCCATCTGAGACTGTCTGTCTGTCTGAGACTGTCCGTCTGAGACTGTCATTCTGTCTGAGACTGTCCGTCTGAGTCTGTCTGTGACTGTCTGTCTGTTTCTGTCTGTCTGTCTGTGACTGTCTGTTTCTCTCTGTGACTGTCTGTGACTGTCTGTGACTGTCTGTGACTGTCTGTGACTGTCTGTGACTGTCTGTGACTGTCTGTGACTGTCTGTGACTGTCTGTGACTGTCTGTGACTGTCTGTGACTGTCTGTGACTGTCTGTGACTGTCTGTGGCTGTCCGTCTGAGACTGTCTGTCTGTCTGAGACTGTCCGTCTGTGACTGTCTGTCTCTCTGTGAATGTCTGTCTGTCTGACTGTCTATCTGTCTGTGACTGTCTGTCTGTCTGTGATTGCCTGTGACTGTCTGTGTCTGTCTGTGACTGTCAAAGACTGCCTGTGACTATCTGTGACTGTTTGACTGTCTGTCTGTCTGTCTGTCTGTGTGTCTGTCTGTGACAGTCTGTCTGTGACTGTCTGTCTGTGACTGTCTGTCTGAGACTGTCTGTCTGTCTGTCTGTCTGTCTGTCTGTCTGTGACTGTCTGTCTTTGTCTCTCTGTCTGAGGCGGTCTGTCTGAAACTGTCCGTCGGTGACTGTCTGTCTGTGACTGTCTCTATGTGACTGTCTGTCTGTGACTGTCTGTCTGTGACAGTCTGTCTGTGACTGTCTGTCTGTGACTGTCCGTCTGAGACTGTCTGTCTGAGACTGTCCGTCTGATACTGTCTGTCTGAGACTGTCCGTCTGAGACTGTCTGTCTGAGACTGTCCGTCTGAGACTGTCTGTCTGTCTGGGACTGTCCGTCTGAGACTGTCTGTCTATCTGAGAATGTCCGTCTGAGACTGTCATTCTGTCTGAGACTGTCCGTCTGAGACTGTCTGTCTGTGACTCTCTGTCTGTGACTGTCTGTCTGTCTGTGACTGTCTGTGTCTATCTGTGAATGTCTGTGACTGTCTGTGTCTGTCTGTGATCGTCTGTGACTGTCTGTGACTGTCTGCGACATTCTGAGACTGTCCGCGACTGACTCTGACAGTCTGTGACTGTCTGTCTGTGACTGTCTGTCTGAGCCTGTCCGTCTGAGACTGTCTGTCTTAGACTGTCCGTCTGAGACTGTCTGTCTGTCTGAGACTGTCCGTCTGAGACTGTCTGTCTGTCTGAGACTGTCCGTCTGTGACTGTCTGTCTGTCTGAGACTGTCCGTCTGAGACTGACTCTCTGTCTGAGACCGTCCGTCTGAAACTGTCTGTCTGTCTGAGACTGTCCGTCTGAGAAGGTCTGTCTGTCTGAGACTGTCCGTTTGAGAATGTATGTCTGCCTGAGACTGTCCGTCTGAGACTGTCTGTCTGTCACTGTGTGACTGTCTGTCTGTCAGTGACTGTCTGTCTGCCTGTGACTGTCTGTCTGTGACTGTCTGTCTGTGACTGTCTGTGACTGTCTGTGACTGCCTGTGACTGTCTGTGACTGTCTGTGACAGTCTGTGACTGTCTGTGACTGTCTGTGACTGTCTGTGACTGTCATTGACTGTCTGTGACTGTCTGCGACTGTCTGCTGTCTGTCTGTCTGTCTGTCTGTCTGTCTGCCTGACTGTCTGTCTGAGATTGTCCGTCTGTGACTGTCTGAGACTGTCCGTCTGAGACTGTCTGTCTGAGACTGTCCGTCTGAGACTGTCTGTCTGTGACTGTCTGTGTGTCTGTGACTGTCTGTGTCTGTCTGTGACTGTCAGTGACTGTCTGTGACTGTCTGTGACTGTCTGTGACTGTCTGTGACTGTCTGTGACTGTCTGTGACTGTCTGTGACTGTCTGTGACTGTCTGTGACTGTCTGTGACTGTCTGTGACTGTCTGTGACTGTCTGTGACTGTCTGTGACTGTCTGTGACAGTTTGTGACTGCCTGTGACTGTCTGAGACTCTCTGTGACTGTCTGTGACTGTCTGTGAATGTCTGTGACTGTCTGTGACTGTCTGTGACAGTCTGTCTGTCTGTCTGTCTGTCTATCTGTCTGTCTCTCTGTCTGTCTGTCTTTCTGTGTCTGTCTGTGACTGTCTGTGACTGTCTGTGAATGTCTGTGACTGTCTGTGACTGTCTGTGACAGTCTGGGACTATCTGTGACTGTCTGTGAATGTCTGTGACTGTCTGTGACTGTCTGTGGCTGTCTGTCAGTCTGTGACTGTCTGTTTGTCTCTCTGTGTGTCTGTCTGTGTGTATCTCTGTGTGTCTGTCTGTATGCTTGTCTGTGTGTCTGTCTGTGTGTCTGTCTGTGTGTCTGTCTGTGTGTCTGTCTGTGACTGTCTGTGACTGTCTGTGACTGTCGGTGTCTGTCTGTTAATGTCTGGGACTGTCTGTGACTGTCTGTCTCTCTGTGACTGTATGTGTGTCTGTCTGTGTGTATGTCTGTGTGTCTGTCTGTGTGTCAGTCTGTGTGTCAGTCTGTGTGTCAGTCTGTGTGTCTCTCTGTGTGTCTGTCTGTGTGTCTGTCTGTGACTGTCTGTGACTGTCTGTGACTGTCTGTGACTGCCTGTGACTTTTTGTCTGTCTGTCTGTCCGTCTGCGTTTCTGTGTGTCTGTCTGTGTGTCTGTCTGTGTGTCTGTCTGTCTGTCTGAGACTGTCCTTCTGAGTCTGTCTGTCTGAGATTGTCCGTCTGAGACTGTTTGTTTGTCTGAGACTGTCCGTCTGAGACTGTCTGTCTGAGACTGTCCGTCTCAGACTGTCTGTCTGACACTGTCCGTCTGAGACTTTCTGTCTGTTTGAAACTGTCATTCTGAGATTGTACGTCTCTCTGAGACTATCTATCTGTCTGAGACTGTACGTCTGAGACTGTTTGTCTGTCTGTCTGTAACTGCCTGTCTGTCTGTGACTGTCTGTCTCTATGTGACTGTCTGTCTGTGACTGTCTGTCTGTCTGTGACTGTCTGTGATTGTCTGTGACTGTCTGTGACTGTCTGTGTCTGTCTGAGACTGTCTGTGACTGTCTGTGACTGTCTGTGACTGTATGTGACTGTCTGTGACTGTCTGTGACAGTCTGTGACTCTCTGTGACTGTCTGTGACTGTCTGTGACTGTCTGTGACTGTCATAGACTGCCTGTGACTATCTGTGACTCTTTGTCTGTCTGTCTGTCTGTCTGTCTGTGTGTCTGTATGTGACAGACTGTCTGTGACTGTCTGTCTGTGACTGTCTGTCTGTGACTGTCTGTCTGAGAAAGTCTGTCTGTCTGTCTGTCTGTCTGTCTGTGACTGTCTGTCTGTGTCTCTCTGTCTGAGGCGGTCTGTCTGAGACTGTCCGTCTAAGACTTTCTATCTGAGACTGGCCGTCTGAGACTGTCTGTCTGCAACTTTCCGTCGGTGACTGCCTGTCTGTGACTGTCTCTCTGTGACTGTCTGTCTGTGACTGTCTGTCTGTGACTGTCTGTCTGTGACAGTCTGTCTGTGACTGTCTGTCTGTGACTGTCTGTCTGAGACTGTCCGTCTGAGACAGTCTGTCTGAGACTGTCCGTCTGAGACTGTCTGTCTGAGACTGTCAGTCTGAGACTGTCTGTCTGAGACTGTCCGTCTGAGACTGTCTGTCTGAGACTGTCCGTCTGAGACTGTCTGTCTGTCTGAGACTGTACATCTGAGACTGTCTGTCTGTCTGGGACTGTCCGTCTGAGACTGTCTGTATGTCTGAGACTGTCCGTCTGAGACTGTCATTCTGTCTGAGACTGTCCGTCTGAGTTTGTCTGTGACTGTCTGTCTGTCTGTTTCTGTCTGTCGGTCTGTGACTGTCTGTGTCTCTCTGTGACTGTCTGTGACTGTCTGTGACTGTCTTTGACTGTCTGTGACTGTCTGTGACTGTCTGTGTGCTGTCTGTCTGTCTGTCTGTCTGTCTGTCTGCCTGACTGTCTGTCTGAGATTGTCCGTCTGTGACTGTCTGAGACTGTCCGTCTGAGACTGTCTGTCTGAGTCTGTCCGTCTGAGACTGTCTGTCTGTGACTGTCTATGTGTCTGTGACTGTCTGTGTCTGTCTGTGACTGTCTGTGACTGTCTGTGACTGTCTGTGACTGTCTGTGAATGTCTGTGAATGTCTGTGACTGTCTGTGACTGTCTGTGACTGTCTGTGACTGTCTGTGACTGTCTGTGACTGTCTGTGACTGTCTGTGACTGTCTGTGACTGTCTGTGACAGTCTGTGACTGCCTGTGACTGTCTGAGACCCTCTGTGACTGTCTGTGACTGTCTGTGAATGTCTGTGACTGTCTGTGACAGTCTGTCTGTCTGTATGTCTGTCTATCTGTCTGTCTCTCTGTCTGTCTGTCTTTCTGTGTCTGTCTGTGACTGTCTGTGACTGTCTGTGAATGTCTGCGACTGTCTGTGACTGTCTGTGACAGTCTGGGACTATCTGTGACTGTCTGTGAATGTCTGTGACTGTCTGTGACTGTCTGTGGCTGTCTGTCAGTCTGTGACTGTCTGTGTGACTGTCTGTGTGTCTGTCTGTTTGTCTCTCTGTGTGTCTGTCTGTGTGTATCTCTGTGTGTCTGTCTGTATGCTTG